>SRMA01025865.1:57493-69573 GCA_007224835.1 Danionella cerebrum | reverse complement strand
TTTGTTATCTCGTATGTACATGTGTGAGATGTACCGTTGAGAGATGATTTGAGTTTGAGTTTATTAAAGGAGAGTTTCAGTCATTGAGAGCGTTTTGTTTACCTCACGCGAGCGAGAGAGAGAGAGAGAGAGAGAGAGAGAGAGAGAGAGAGAGAGAGAGAGAGAGAGAGAGAGTGCTGGAAACAAGCGTATGCTTTTTGTTCTAATATAAATCCTTTTCATTTTTGTCAGGTTATGAAAACCCAAATACCTCCATTAATAAAGGATCAAACTGTGCAAGATTGTGAAACTGTCCAAGTGAATGCTTAGTGGAAATAAAACCCTCACAGACTGAAGACGATGCTTATCGATCATCTTATCGTCAGGCTCAAAAAACATAGCAGACAAACTATGAGCTGTGCCCATTTCACAACATGAAATGTATTTTAGCGTGAGAAAACGGGTTTGTAGCGTGAGAGATCACTCAAGTGCAAGAGACTTACGTTGTGAGACACAGGAGCTGATCTCTGTAGTTTCGCTCGTGACGTAAGTATGGATGCGGATGCCAAAGGCATTGTGGGAAATGTAGTTTTCCCCCCGTTTTCGTTACGTCCGCGCAATGGCAGAGATGGGCGATGACGTCAGCGCGCAGCGCTTGGTAAACAAATATGGCCGCGGCTTCGGCCTAGCTCCGGAGCTCTTACACCTCTCATACGGCCGTGACCGGACTTCGCGGCGGTTTGTATTCGCTTCATAAGACGCACCAACTTTTCCCCCTCAGTTTTGGGGAAGAAAAAGTGCGTCTTATGAGCCGAAAAATACGGTAAGTCAAAGATCCTTCTCATTATTACGTTGCATAAGTTTCACGTTCAGATAGTTTAGTTACTTTTTCGAGCGCTTTTTGTTGCTGCGCGACTTTGCTGTGCTCCAATCCCATCTCTCTCTCAGTGAACATTATCAAGTCTCTAAATATCTCAATAAAAATAATATTGTACACACCCCACCACAAAATGCTTCACTCAGAGAAACAAATTATGTCACGCGAACTCTCTCTTCACGTGTAAAGATTATCAACGTAACCTCGCGGAGAACTCTCTAGAGTTACACTCCTATTCACGTCGATCAGCAATCAATTATGTGTTGCTCAAATTGTTGCTAAAAACAAACGCTATGTTTATATGTCGCAAAAATCCGTACGCAGAGCAACCTATAATTAACCCTTATTTCCGGAACATACATCAATTGCACATGGTACCATGTTCACTTCAAACCTAGTGTGTACAAGAATTAGTAGTTGAGATATTAGATCCAACTAATATTTTACTCGCCTTTGAATCCAACGCTGAACAGATGTATGCTGACGGGCCAAATCAGACTCTCCACTGTCCAGGAATTCCTTTCATGCACGTGTCTTCCAACCTCGCACGAGACGATTCATTCGACTCCAAAAGTGTTTGGTTCGTAATCCTCAGGAACGCCAAATTGTTATGGTAAAAATATACCTTCTCAATTGATAACACTGGAGACCGTTTGAGAAAGAACACAGCAAATGCGGCTATTTATTACAAAGATTTAACAGTCTCAACGCAATTCCTACACACGTGACTCTAACGTGGAAGAAGAACGTGGTTTAGCGCATATTCCTAACGACCTATTAAAAGTATAAACAAACGCCAGAAGAAAAAAGAATATAAAGAAGAGAAAGAAAGAGAAAGAAGAAGAAAGAGACTGACTCAAAGAGAGTCGAGTTCGAGAGAGATCAGCGCATGAGAGAGAGCAAGCGCTTTCCCACCTACTTATTTTTCTCCTCATGGGCGGTACTAAAGCATGACGTGTGCTCTTAAAACTTTCTCAAATTACATTTCTCAATATGACCACTAGATGGAGGCATTACATAGGAAAATTCCCATCACACTCTGAAGCAACACAGAGGGAGGACGGGCCATGTGTACAGATCAGACCAAACAAGTCAAAAAGGCATGAAGGCAGCCCTTATATATGGATCCTGACATCAGTATTGATACTAGGAACGATCTACCGCCCCTAACAACCGGTTGAGGGTTTAGCTCATGAAACGCCTTCATCAAGATCTTTCCCAGACTCTAATCAGCATTACCATTTGAACTGAGTCAGATGTCAGTGCGGAAATTTAGATCCGTACTGACATCTGAGATCTACACGAATCTTTGGATGCTTCTCAGCAGGGTGCTTTTCATCTGATGTGAGGAAATGTTGATGGAATGACGCTCCCTGCCTGCCAATGGCGTTTGCAGTACAACAGACGCTCACTGCACCAAATGGGGAAATAGGAAAGAGAAGATGACGACAGAGAAGAAATGAGAATGAGAAATGTCAAGCGGTGTATTCTGTTGGGGCTGATCACAGGGAGCTGTTTGACAAAAATGTGGAGAAAAGAGAGAATTTGTGCTGTGATGTTTCTTCTATGTGAGATGAGCGCCACCCAGCGGCTCTTTTACCTCCATTAGTCGATCTCCTTGAGAAAAGCAGATGTGATTCGACAGTGCTAATCTCTCTTTCGTGACACCAGTATTTCGCTTCGATGTGTGCGCTCTCGTTGGCGCGCATGGTTTTAAACTGATGTGCGTCTTCGCAGGAAACTCTGTAATGAACATTTGAGTCGACGTCTAGAGGCCTTTGTGATCCTGCAGCCACAAAAACCGAATCCAAAGTGTAATGCAGAGAGTTGTTGCTTCTTTCTGTTGCAGTGTTGTCCCAAACCGCTACACCTTCAGCTGCCCATACTGCAGGAAGCCCAACTTTGATCAGGATGGGCTGGTGGAGCACTGCACCTCCCAGCACCTCCATGACCCCTTGCCTGTGGTGAGAGAGGACTTTGTGACACACAAGGCACATTTTCAATCTTGTTGAAAGCTGTTGGACCATGACTCATTTCTTTGTCTAGGTTTGTCCCATCTGTGCCTCGATGCCGTGGGGCGACCCGAACTACAAGAGTGCAGACTTCTTTCAGCACCTCCGAATACGGCATGCTTTTTCTTACGACACCTTTGTGGTGAGTTTATATTCTCTGCTTTTCTAAGAGTGAAAGTGCTGTTCTCTGGTGGCGTTCCTCGCTCTCGTTTTCAAATGATTATTTTGAAATAACAAACAAAATGAACAAAGTTCTACAGAGATAATCCTGTGCTACTTTGTCTTTTTCGCCAACTGAACACAGTATATTTTATTTAAGGAAACATTAAGAAAATTTTGTAACATTGAACATCAGGCAAAACGGTTAAAAGAAATAGTTGAAATCTTCGTTATGAAATAAAATTGCCGTCACTTTTGTGAGCCTAAACCTGCAGCCCAACGATAATCAACACAAATAACATTTTCAAAACCTAACAAATGCAATCTCTAATCAAAACCGTGACTATTCGTCACAGTTCAGAAGATAAAGTAACGACAACCATCTGTGTGGACGGGCTCACGTTATTCTTTCCAGGTCAGATGTAGGAGCGTGAGTATCTTCACCTTTCCTGGATTAATTCGGAGCGGTGAGGTTCGAGGACATTCAATATCGTAGGAACATGCAGACCTGTACCATGTGTTGGTGGACATCAAACAAGCGTGTTGTGCTGTGTGTTTTCGCAGGATTACTCCACTGATGAACAGGCCATGATGGACGAAGCTCTGCAGCGCTCGCTGGTGGAACACTGAGTTCCGGCTAAACGCTTGCTTTCACGGAGTGTTCTCTCGCGATACTACTGCCACAATCACAGCTGTGGATGTTCTTATTCAAATTCTGACATGTTTATCTTATAACCAAGGTGATGATTCGTTGCTATCCTCCATGTGAAAAGATTCTTTATTGAAGACTTTTTCGGTTGGAACCGTGTTTAGTTTGTGGAACAGATTCCAAGGCGCTGAAACGGAAATGCTTTCTTTCCTTGAGGTTTGAATCTTGTACGTTTAAATATTATCAGATGCTTATTATGTTGTGATGATGTTGATGTTACTAATAGAAATGAAATAGAATTCTGGCAGTCTTACAATCACACTGGTCTGTTTTATTTTTTTTTCCAGTAACTAGTCAAGTAGACTCTGTAGCACTGCAAGAGCCTGGTAGATGTACACTCTTTTTCTATCACAGATCATTATCTGGACTGTTTGAAATTTCTGCTCTTGTCATAATTTTATTGGGTTAAATTACGGACAATGAAATATTAATAAAGCTATAAACCTTTGTCTTGCCTTGCGTTATTGCTTAGTGTATAAGAAGCCAGTAGGGGGTGGTATTGTTTAAAGTATATACATTCACAGGCCACCTTTTTAGGTACACTTCTCAGCTCAATGCAAATTTGTAATCGGCTAATCACATGGCAGCAACTCGATGTGTTCATGCATGTAGACCTGCTGCAGTTCAGTCCGAGCATCAGAATGGGGAAAAAGGGGGATTTAAGTGACTTTGAACATGGTTCTTGCTGCCAGATGGGCTGGTCGACAGAAACTTTCTTCCCAAAACTGCTGATCTACTGATCGTTTTTAGAGAGAATGGTAGCGAGAAAGAGAAACTCCAGTGGGCAGGGGTGCTGTGGGAGCTAACACCTTGGTGATGCCAGTCAAAGGAGAATGGTCAGGGGAGACTGCTTCGAGCAGATGGAAAGGCAGCAGTAACCCAAATAACCACTCGTTACAATCGAGGTCTGCAGAAGAGCATCTCTGAACAAACATATCATACCTTGAGGAGGATGGGTTTCAAAAGCTGAAGACCAGAGAGCTGGCAGCATGGCCCGGGTGTGTTCAACAGGAATGTCTGAAATATCTGCGGTTTGTTAAATTGTGAAAGATCACAGGGACAGCTCAGAAAAGAACAGGAAGCCAGTGCAGGGAAGATAAAACAGGATTGACGTGACTACACTGTCGAATATTTGTTAATGTTATTATTAAGCATTTTTTAAAAGCAGTTGGATAAAACAATTGAACGCTAGCTCCATACTTGCACTGCACCGTTAGTAACTTTCTAAATGTTATTATTTGTAAAATCGTCTTTGAATCGCCTCATGGTTGAGTTTATCCTTTCTAAAGGAGTTTCGTTGACATTATTCACCGATTTCAGGTGTTTGCTGGGTTGGTTGGTGTAACCGCTAATGTCGCTGCGGCACCGTTTATTAGGCAGCAATGCTCTGTGTTTATTGCATCAGCAATGCGTTGGGTCTGTTACCAAATCTAAGTTGGTAATTGGGTTGACGTCATGGTCCATCGCAATGTTTCACATTAACCATCGTCAATGCCCAAATTGCTTGACATTTACATTTCTGTATTTAGCAGATGCTTTTATTCAAAGCCACTTACAGTTCGGGAGTAAACATAGGGTCGGACTAATCACAAGAGGTGCACATAGAAGACGTTTGAGCGGATACAGAAAATAAATTCAGTGCTTCAGACGGTTCTTTATTCATTTTAGTTTTTTTTTATCATTAGTTCAGATATTGACCAACTCTACTGCCTTTTATAATCGTCAAAAACACACTTTCTCTGATTGTTCTCCATCGTGGTGCTCTCACTTCCGGGTCAGGCAACACCCACGATCTGAATGTAGATAAGCTGTATGCGCGATTAACCTGATTGGTCAGTGGGCGGTGTGGTGCGGCGTTTTTAGTTCACAAAAAGGGAATGTAGTGGTTACACAAACATGCATGAAAGATTCTGAATAAAACAACAATAAAATATATTAGGAATGTCAGAAAATTGGATTTTGCATAATAAGCCCCCTTTAAAAAAAATGAGCATCATCATTAAATTGAACTGGTTTACTCCAGAGTGCAGTGGCTTGACATAATCAACCCATGAACAAAAGAATGAAAGTTGAGTTAGTGAACAAAACTGTATTTATTTGGGTAGCTATATCTTTTTAGATTTATAAGTCTCACCTAAAAATTCATCCAGTTAGAATCTGGTAAACACAGTGGTTATCATAACAATAAGTTGCATCAAGCCTTTTGTGCTTAGTTTTAATGTTAGATTTTTACAAATATAAAGGGTATTTTTCCCTGTTGGTTTTAGCTATACGTTTATTTTAATGTGATCCCCCTTTTATTGTCGCACCTTCCGATGGGGAGCTTGGTTGATGGAATGGCCCACTGAGTAACTTTCTTTTCCCCTCGTGGTGAGATGCGGTAGTTCAGCTCACCTGCGCAGTGTGTGATTGCGGGGCTAAATGCTGCAAACAAGGCACAGATGCAGGTTCTACCTTGTCCAGAGAGGTATAATGTGGAAGCCTGGTTTTGTAAATGTGCTAATGTCTGTCTGTGGTGCTGCGAGTGTTCCACACACAAATACAGACGTGCAGCAGGTACGTGTTTAGCGACTGTCTCAAGCTATATCAAATGATAGTCAGTACTTCTCTGGGAGATATGGGGATTCTTAAATAATGTTCAGGGGAAGACATTGGGCTGTGAAATGAAACTGTTGGGCATGTGGGTCTCTGCAGCCCCCATTCCTTAAAGCTTCCACCTGCCGGCTACCAAGCAGCAGCTCCCAAGTCTTTCCCACAAAGCACGATTTCAAATATTAATGTGGTAATAATAATGTCCCAGGGCCTAGCCAGGCCTAGATGCTGTGAAAGCATCAATATTAAATGTAATGATTTGAATGAAAAAACACTAAATAATGTTAACCCGTTTTACTAAAAATATGATGTGCTAGCGTATCACAGTGACTCATGGGGTGACATGCTTCCTGTGTAAGACCGTATTTAATAGTCTGGGTACAGTGTCTCTCCTCTCATGACGAACTTGGAAGACCACAGAGACAGAGCGGCTGGTTTCTTACTTACAATCGTGTCTCTCGAGTCTTCAACATTAGAAGCATAATTTTTTTATTTCGTAACAATGCTTTCAATCATTCTCTTCTCATCAGTCTTACAAGAAGGAGGGGAACTCCTGAACATGGCTAATCCATGATACAGATAAGTACAAGAGATGGTCAGGTCATCTATGCTAATATTAAAGAAAGACTTTACTAAGAAAGAAGAATAGAACACAGAAACAACAATTATTATAAGTACAATACCTGCAAAGAGGAATGTGTGTTGCACAATCAGGAGGAGGATTTAAGGATGAAATTCACCAGCAAACAAGAGAAGAGTAAAGCTCAGAGAATGTTAGTGACAGTTTCGAACACGGGGAATGCTGCTGCAGCGGGTCTATCTTGCTACGCAGAGAGTTGGAGGTATACATACAGTTTTAGCCATCAGAGCACCTCTAGACAATGTTCACATAATCTCAAGAGAACATCACACCATCAAGTAATTATCAAGACTTGATCAAAATCATATTTATTTAGTCTAGCCACCAATTCCACACAATGTACTCGATTCTTCCATAAAGTTGAGTTTTTAGAAATCTGAAACAGGAGTATGTATTTTTGTGAGTGCACACCAACTGATAAAGATTGTGGAAAGTTCTAGAGAATGAAGCTGAAGATGTTGGAATGTGGTAGGAGAGGATTCAGAGCCAGACTGCTTGCAGGCAATCTACAATCAAAGTAGAGGCCGTTTCCCTCATGCAGGAAGAAGTGCACCTAGGACGCCCGCAGTTGTAGTAACGGAAGAGCCCTGAATGCTAGGCATGCCTGCTGGCCTTTTCTCTTCAAACATTTGAAAGCATTAACCTGCCGTGCGTTAGCAGGCATTACCGGGGCATGTGGCGGGAATCCTGTTTCGGGCTTCGTGTTTCTACTGATGTTGAGGAATTTTGGTTCCCCATGCTATAATCAAAACACACTTATGTACCTGTATCAGCAAAAAAGATGAAGGAGAGGGACCTGGCTCTTTCCAGGCACAAATAGAAGTAGATAAACAGCACATAGCCTTGAGCCATTTCATGTGTTAAAATAATGTTGAGGGGAAACAGATCAGCACCATATGAAAGTGAAGGAGAGTTCAGTGGGTGCAGGGCGCCTTCAAAAGATTTGATGAAAAATAATTTAGTACAGAAACATTCCATCTCTTCTCACAATTCTTTACGGTTTGCTCGCTTATTACTTATCCTCTAATGTAATCACAGCAGCAATTTCTGTTCGTATTTCTATCTATTTCTGTTTTATTAGTTGTTAATTTTAGTTCTGTGAAATTTTGAGCCTCAAACATTATTATATGAGACTTTATTGTGCTAAACATAATTTAAGACCATTAAAAAATCAGTTTAAAGTCTACCAATGTGATTTCTGATCATGTACAAGGTTATTCATGACATACAAGTTCTCTTTTATAAGAAAATACAGGGTATTAATTATTAATGACATTATAATATAGTAGCAAAAGTGAAAAGTTCTGGTCTGAAATTTAGCGACTGGTTAGTGGGGAGTAAGCTCAAAACACATGATGTCTATTCCAAATAGAAATATATAGACTTGATGGAGAGAAGGAAAGTAGATATTCTGTGTGTGCAGGAGACCAGTGGAAGGGTAGCAAACCACGTAGTACTGGAGGGAGATACAAACTGTTTTACAATGGTGTGGACAGGAAGAGAAATGGGATAGGAGTGATCCTGAAGGAGGAGTTTGTGAGGAATGTTTTAGAGGTGAAAAGAGTGTCAGACAGGGTGATCAGTTTGAAGTTAGAAATTGAAGGGATTACCCCTTCAATTGAATGTACTGAGTGGTTATGCTCCACAAGTAGGCTGTAAGTTGGAAGAGGAGAGATTCTGGAGTGAGTTGGATGAGGTGATGGAGAGTATTCCCAGAGGGGAGAGAGTAGTGATGGGAGCAGACTTCAACGGGCATGTTGGCGAGGGCAACAGAGGTGATAAGGAGGTGATGGGCAGGTTCGGTGTTAAGTAAAGAAACCTAGAAGGACAGATGGTGGTGGACTTTGCCAAGAGGATGGAAATGGCTGTAGTTAATACTTATTTCCAGAAGAGGAAGGAACATAGAGTTACCTACAAGAGTGGAGGTAGGAGTACGCAGGTAGACTACATCCTATGTAGACGAGCCAATCTGAGAGAGATCAGAGACTGTAAAGTAGTGGTAGGAGAGAGTGTAGCCAGACAGCATCAGATGGTGATGTGTAGGATGTTTCTGGTAGTCAGGAAGAAGAGGGGAGCAAAGATGGAAAGGAAGAACAAATTGTGGAAGTTGAAAAAAAAGAGTTGCCAGGTTAGACACGAGGGAAGACGAGAAGGAATTGTATAGATTAGCGAGACAGAAAGACCGAGATGGGAAGGATGTGCAACAGATAAGGGTGATTAAAGATAGAGATGGAAAGGTGCTAACAAGTGAGGAGAGTGTACAGAGAAGATGGAAGGAGTATTTCGAGGAGTTGATGAAACTTTGGGAAAGAGTAGTGGAAGCTAGGCTAAGAAGGGAAGTGGATATTTTTGAACAGCAGTATGGCTTCATGCCCAGGAAGAGCACTACTGATGCAATTTTTGCTCTGAGAATGTTAATGGAGAAGTACAGAGATGGTCAGAAGGAGCTGCACTGTGTCTTTGTGGATTTAGAAAAAGTGTTTGGCAGGGTGCCGAGAGAGGAGCTATGATCCTGTATGAGGATGTCAGGAGTGGCAGAGAAGTATGTCAGAGTAGTTCAGGATATGTATGAGAGAAGTAAGACAGCAGTGAGATGTGCTGTGGGTCAGACAAAGGAGTTCAAGGTGGACGTGGGACTACATCAAGGATCCGCTTTGAGTCCCTTCTTATTTGCTGTGATGGACAGGTTGACAGATGAGGTCAGGCAGGATTCTCTGTGGACAATGATGTTTGCAGATGACATTGTGTTCTGTAGTGAGAGCAGAGAGCAGATGGAGGAAAACCTGGAAAGTTGCACATCAGAGGGACAGCTCAGGTTGGTTGTTTTGGAGACAAAGTCAGAGAGGCTAGATTGAGATGGTTAAGACATGTACAGAGGGATAGTGGTTACATTGGTAGAAGGATGTTGGAGATGGAAGGCGAGGTTGTGGGAAATATTATTAACTTTCTATGGTTTCTTGTAAAGTCATATCTCACTATAACGAGTATGAATGGTTTCATTATACCTGGCCTTGGAGAGGAAGACTCCCTATGCTCTTCCCAGGCAGAAAGAGATAAGGATTTTCCTCCAGAATATTCCAGTTTTGTTTCAAAGGAAATGCAACTGATCTGTGAGACTAAAAGCTGATGACGAATGGACAAAGGGCAGAATCATTTCTGTGAATTGAACGGGAAGGTTCTCCGATGCATCGTGTTGATTTCTTGTTTTTCTCTTGCAATAATACTTATTAAATCTACCTTTTTATTAATACACGTTCTCCTCTTCGGTTTTTGAACACGCAATGGATTACGGGTTTTGACCCCAATAATATAAAAAAATCCAACAATTTGGTGACCGCGACGTGATCGGTTGGAGGGGATTTTTTTCCACTGGACTGGAAGGGCTATTCGCAATTCAACACAGAGGCGCCTCCAATAAGAAGGTAAGCAGAAACCTTTTTAATAAAATTCTGCGATTGATTACTCTAAATCAAGTGTTGAATTGAGGATTGTTCCGGAAGGTATTTTTTCGACCGCCGCGTTGAAAGCGCATTGACTTTGATTGAATGTAAGATTAAAGATTGATTTTTTCTGAAAATAAAATTTTTGTGTGAGAGAAAACCAAGGATCAACAACAAATTTAGAGGTATTACATCGATGAGAATTTGAAGTTGAAGGGTACCAGATGATAGATGGTTCTGTGAGGACAGCTCACGTTTAGTAAACTGTATTTGGAATAGAAGTAAATTAACAGACCCGTTCGGCAAAAGGCCTATGATCGACGGACGTAGCTGCAAGGTGTCGAATCGGGAAACCCTCAGGTCTGGAGGTAGCGTTATAAGATACCGCTTTTTCTTTTTTTTTGTATATGTATATTGTGGCAGAGTGAACGGAAGGGGAAAAGTAATTCGGGCGCGGTTCAACAGTGCTTTCTGGGCACTGTTTCGAGCCCCTATATTGGGCGAAGTTTTAACAGTACTTGCACTGTGCTTTGGACCCCGTGCTTTAAGTGATTCGGGCGCGGTTCAGCAGTGCCTTCTTTGCACTGTGTTTCGAGCCCCATATATTGGCAAGGTTTCAGCAGTTCTTACTGTATGCTGTGCTTTGGACCCCGCGCTTAAAGTGATTCGGGTGCGGTTCAGCAGTGCTCTCTTTGCACTGTGTTTCGAGCCCCTTATATTGGCAAAGCTTTAAAAGTGCTTGTCACGCTGTGCTTCGGACCCCGTCATTCCTTGTTCTGTGTCCCGTGGGAGACGTGTCAGGTGGTTGGTGTTCGTCTCCCTGGTGCTCTGATGAGCAGTCAGAGGCTTTGTCACCGTGTGTGTATAGAAAAGAAAAAGAAAAGAAAATCAAACGAACTAGGCGCTAAATTAAACAGTAGGAAAAGACAGGGAAAGCATTAACCTTTGAGGTTAAAATAACTAGGGAAAGTCAGGGCATTGATACCTACTGTAGACAATGAGAACCATGGAAAGTGAATACGATCGTGATAATGAAGTGACCCTAGGTCAGCAATGGGACAAAATGAGTGAAATCATAATGAACCAACTGGAACCTAGAGAGGTCGGGACGCGTCGGCAAGAATTAGAGACTTGCAAAAGAGAAATGATAGAACACTTTGGGAATAATTGCATGCTAAGAATGGGATCTCTGTTTCACATGTGGAGCTGCCTGTGTGGATCAGAGGTGGCTTTATGACGTCATCTGGCAGACCAATAACTCATGAGAAAGAAGTAAGAGAGCTCTCTGAAGCCATTATGCTACCAAGCAAAGTGGCTATTATCAAGTGCACTGGTCATTCCCAGGGAACTGACATAACCTCAAGAGGAAATGAGGCAGCAGACGTGGCTGCTAAGCGTGCTTCAGACTACCTCACTGGTCAGTATGTAGCCATGCCAGAGCCAGACGTGACTCCCTTCCTTCCTGATTTTTCTCGAGAATACCTCTCTGAGCAGCAGAATACTGTTGTGGAGAAACATAGGCGCAGTACAACATACTGATGGCCTTTGGACATCCCCTGATGATAGAATCCTACCCCCAGCATCACTTGATTCCAGCAGTTTTAAAAGAGGCCCACACCCCAGCTCACTACAATGATAAAATAAAAAAAATAAAAACATAAAAATCGTTTGA
>SRMA01025865.1:0-57473 GCA_007224835.1 Danionella cerebrum | reverse complement strand
AAAGATAGAGATGGAAAGGTGCTAACAAGTGAGGAGAGTGTACAGAGAAGATGGAAGGAGTATTTCGAGGAGTTGATGAAACTTTGGGAAAGAGTAGTGGAAGCTAGGCTAAGAAGGGAAGTGTATATTTTTGAACAGCAGTATGGCTTCATGCCCAGGAAGAGCACTACTGATGCAATTTTTGCTCTGAGAATGTTAATGGAGAAGTACAGAGATGGTCAGAAGGAGCTGCACTGTGTCTTTGTGGATTTAGAAAAAGTGTTTGGCAGGGTGCCGAGAGAGGAGCTATGATCCTGTATGAGGATGTCAGGAGTGGCAGAGAAGTATGTCAGAGTAGTTCAGGATATGTATGAGAGAAGTAAGACAGCAGTGAGATGTGCTGTGGGTCAGACAAAGGAGTTCAAGGTGGACGTGGGACTACATCAAGGATCCGCTTTGAGTCCCTTCTTATTTGCTGTGATGGACAGGTTGACAGATGAGGTCAGGCAGGATTCTCTGTGGACAATAATGTTTGCAGATGACATTGTGTTCTGTAGTGAGAGCAGAGAGCAGGTGGAGGAAAACCTGGAAAGTTGCACATCAGAGGGACAGCTCAGGTTGGTTGTTTTGGAGACAAAGTCAGAGAGGCTAGATTGAGATGGTTAAGACATGTACAGAGGGATAGTGGTTACATTGGTAGAAGGATGTTGGAGATGGAAGGCGAGGTCAAGAGGAAGGCCAAACACGAGATATATAGATGTGCTGAAAGAGGACATGAAGTTAGTTGGTGCAAGAGTAGAGGATACTGAGGACAGAGTTAGGTGGAAACAGATGATTTGCTACGGCAACTACTAAACTGGGAACAGCCGAAAGAAAAAGAAAAAGAATGGCACTAGTACACATGTGAGATATTGCAGACACAAACTGAGCCTACAAGAAAGAATAAAGAACAAAACCTAAATGAGCAATAATTAAAATAAATAAAGTTCATGTTCTCTGGAATAGTTCCAGCTCTTCTGCAGCTTGTAAAAGATTTGCAGCGTTTTTCTTCTTTGTACATTTCACGACATCAACGAAAGTTCCTTCTTTAAATGTGACTGTTGGTGTTACTTAACGACAAACAAATAAATACCCAGAGAACATGTATTTCGTGACCATAATGATTTCGTGGATTTATCTGCTGAATGGGCTCCAGCACTTCAGAGGCAACTGCTTTTCGGGTCTCTACCTCCACAAGATTTTCGATTTCTTTTCCAGAGAAATTAGTCTTTTTTTTCACTCGTCCAACTATACATGAATATCCATGAGCTGCTTTGCATAGACTATATAGACCAACGAGCCATGGAGGGTGTATCTTGAAATGTATTTTAGCGTGAGAAATCAGAGGTGTAGCGTGAGAAATCACTGAAATGCTAGAGTCTTACGTTCAATGTGTGAGAGTTTGCAGCTCTGCAGCTTTACTCGTGAGTATGGATGCATTGCGGCTAAAGGCATTGTGGGAAATGCAATTTTTTTTGTTTTCGTTTTTTTAGACACTCAAAACTTTTAAGCTCTCGCGGGCCACAATAGTTTACATGGCCACATTTGGCCCGCGGGCCTTGAGTTTGACACATGTGCCCTAGACCAACGAGCCATAGAGGGTCGGCTTTTTTTGGTGTTTCATCTGGAAACAAAAATAGGGATGCAACAAGGGTGTAAAATTTAGGTGTTGAACCAAAATTAACTCTGGGCTTGTCCGGGATTTGAACCTGGGACCTCTCACACCCAAAGC
The DNA here is from genome assembly GCA_007224835.1 of Danionella cerebrum. NCBI lineage: Eukaryota > Metazoa > Chordata > Actinopteri > Cypriniformes > Danionidae > Danionella > Danionella cerebrum. The sequence goes on along the minus strand of SRMA01025865.1, from coordinate 55,723 downwards.
GAGAATCATACCCCTAGACCAACGAGCTTTGGAGGGTGGGTTTTTGTTTCGTGTTTCATCTGGAAACAAAAATAAAGATGCAGCAAGGGTGGAAAATTTACGTGTTGAACCATAATTAACACTGGGCTCATCCGGGATTTGAACCCAGGATCTTTTGTACTCAAAGCGAGAATCATACCTCTAGACCAGGGGTCAGCAACCTGCGGCTCTAGAGCCACTTGCGGCTCTTCAGCCTCCTTGTAGTGGCTCCCAATGGCCGTGACAAAAAAGTAATGAAATGTTTTTTTTTTTCTTTATTTATCGTCATTATGTGTTCATTTTGCTGCACAATTCCCCTTGGGTTTTAGTTGATACCATCTAAATAAAGTTTTTTAAATCTATTTTTGTATAATTTGTCATTTAAAATATATGTCACATCAACGTCAGTAGCCGTCACCTTTACTTGCTGGCGGGACCACGGCGGGAACCCCTACCACTGTAAGCATGAAAAGAGCCCCAAAAAGAAAAGTGTCGGAAGAAAATAGAGAGTTTAATGCAGCGTAGAGATCAGCTTTTGCATTCACCGCCAATGACGCTGGCTTACCTGTGTGCTTGATATGTAGCGGGAAACTATCAAACAACATAAAAAGTAACGTTGCTGAAAAATACCCAAACGAAGATGAGCGCCAGAGAGTAATTTCGGAATTGCAACGACAAGCTGAAGAGAGAAAACTATCTTTCAAAAAATGTTATCTATATAACAACATAAGATTGAAACTATAACACATCATTAAAACAATGGCTGGCACAAGGGGGGGGGGGGCACAAAGTGGCTCATTTGATAATTTGGCTCATAATTTGATAATTACACTGGGCTCATCCAGGATTTGAACACGGGACCTCTCGCACTCTAAGCGAGAATGATACCCCTACACAACCGAGCCTTGATGGGTGGGTTTTATTTGGTGTGCCATCTGGAAACAAAAATACAGATGCAATAAGGGTGGTAATTTTAGGTGTTGAACCATTAAAAAACACTGAGGTCGTTGGGGATTTGAACACAGGACCTCTCGTACCCAAAGCAAGAATCATACCTCTAGACCAACGAGCCTTTGAAGGTATGCTTTGTTTGGTGTGCCATCTGGAAACAAAAAAAAACAGATGCAACAAGGGTGGAAAATTTAGGTGTTGAACCATAATTATAGCTGGGCTCGTCCAGGATTTGAACCTGGTACTTCTTTCACCCTAAGCTAGAATAATACACCTATACCAACGAGCCATGAAGGGTGGGTTTTATTTGGTGTGCCATCTCGAAACAAAACTACAGATGCAACAAGGGAGAAAACTAATGTATTGAACCATGATTAAAGCTATACTCGTCTGGGATATGAACCCAGGACCTCTCACACCCTAAGCGAGAATTATACCCCTAGACCAAGTCAAAGTAATCTACCCACAAGAAAATGTAAAACATCAATCAACAAACAATTATTTTCAACTTTATTGAGAATTGACAAAACACACATAATAATTAATTATTTACATTTTTTGTGATAACGTGAGTTTAATTTGATGACTTGCACTGAATTGAATCATTAGAACAGTTGTGTGTGACCTGAATTGATGGTAATAGAGTGATTTTTATGGGAGCAATTGAGCTTTGATCCAAATAGTCAAGAATAAAAATGATGCTTTAATAAATATTTCAATATTTATTGAAACTGAGTCGTGCAGTACAATATGCAGGTGAGGAGTGGCGTGTTGCTTGATTTTGGTTGTAATAGAGCAATTTAGAAGTTATGAAGCATATTCTGGTTAAAACATATTTTGGATCTGGTAATTTCCAGACGGTCCCTAGCGATTCCATGTCAGCGGGTTGCTCATTGACGGTAATGTTTCTGCGAATGCCGAGGGAAACTTGTTTTGATTATAAAAAACGTTTTGTAGTTTCTCCGCTACATAACACAGATTAAAAATAGGTGTTATTTGTTTACTAAGAACATTCTGGTCTCGAGCTATTGAGCAGAGAAAACCGAATCCGTGAATCTGCAGCTAACTTTACTGAACTGTGACGGGATGGATGATCGGCTGATATTGTTTCAATTTCACGCCGCGATCGACCAGTAGCACCTCCGCGATCGACGTAATGAGAACCCATGCTCTAGACCAACGAGCCTTAGAAGGTAAGTTTTGTTTGGTGTGCCATCTGGAAACAAAACTAAAGATGCAACAAGGGTGGAATATTTAGGTGTTGAACCATAATTAAAGCTGGAATCGTCCAGGATTTGAACACGGGACCTCTCGCACTCTAAGTGAGAATGATACCACTACACAACCGAGCCATGGTGCGTGGGTTTTATTTGGTGTTTCATCTGGAAACAAAAATACAGATGCAACAAGGGTGGAAATTTCAGGTGTTGAACCAAAATTAACACTGGGCTCCTCCGGGGTTTGAACCCAGGACCTCTCACACCCATAGCGAGAATCATACCCGTACATCAACGAGCCTTGGTGGGTGGATTTTTGTTTGGTGTTTCATCTGGAAACAAAAATACAGATGCAACAAGGGTGGAAATTTTAGGTGTTGAACCCAAATTAAAGCTGGGCTCGTCCGCGATTTGGACCCGGGACCTACCCGTATATATAGTGTGGATGAGGCGTGTTTGGGGCGGAGACCCTTACGTACACTTCCGTCCCATCTATTTACTTTATGGGGAAACCATAATAATACTTTATCAGAGGCTCATAAATGATGGTCAGCGGCCACTCTCACTTGACTGCTGCCATGTGAAGCTAAATGTTTAGTGGAATAATATATTAGCCGAATAATGCTCCTCGATCATAAAAGAATAAATTAAAATGCTGCTCACAGTGAACTCTCTTGCGATTTACCACAACACCTTTGAGATCGTCATATTGGCCACCCTTGCTGTAGAAGATTTTTATGTTCACGACTGCATCAGATGGGCAGAGTAGTTACTACTGTCTGCAAGCTCATCTCATCATGTTCTCACCAAAGAAACTATTTGAAAAGAGCACTGAAGCTTTAGGTTTAGAACAAAAATGTTATATAAAAAAGGCAAAACTATTACTTCACCAATATTTAGACACCGTAAAACATGTTATTATTTCAGAACACTAAATCAATAATATAGTGAATTAATATAATATTGAGGATTTTTATTTAGGTTGTTTTGATTTATTTATTTCAGAATGTTTTGTGTGTTCTTTTTATGTATTTTTCGTTTCTGCTGGTCTGAAATAAAAGAATTAGCATTTATAATGTACCTTTTTGTTAGTTTTCATTGACCCTTATGCTTAGTTTAAAGATAAAGTGAAAAAAAAATACATAAAACGGTCAATAAACTAGGGTTCAAACAGTTAATTAAATTAGTTGATTCAAATGATTCATAAAAACAATTTATTAAAATTCCTGTTCTCAAAGCTTTGTTTAAAAAATAAACTCTTTTAGACCCATCAATGTCACACTAGCATCCAACAATGGGGCGGAAGGCGGCGCGAACACCACACAAGATTCACTGAGTGGCTGTTTGTGTCGACTCACAGCGAATGAGAATAAAATAAACAGGTGCATTCTAAAAGCTGAAACGATGAGAGTCGATTAATGCGTCTGCGGGGGAAAGAGGAGGTTTTTGTGAATAACTTCCCTGAAAAATCAATGAGTGTGAATATGAGTAATTTATAAAATTACAGGAGGTTGAGTAATGTGTGCCATTTTGAATATGAGTTATGTGATAATAATTGTAGTTTATTTAGTAAAGCTGAATTAAGTTATTAGAATTCATGGATCTGCATCTGAAGTGTCTCATATTCCTTGAAAGGTAGCAACTCCAGCTGTGGGTGTGTCATCTCCCACTGTGAAATAGCGAGGCATAAAAGCTCAAATAATTGTCTAGAAACATATACTTTTGAGTTTTGTTTAGTACTAATTGCCATGGACCGTGGTAATACCTCGTGTTTTATATAGATGTTGCTGTCATACAGATCTGTTTCAGTTGAATATTTACACTTTAACACCATTTTACACTGTACTCCAGAGTGAAAGTGTGATTTTGGGATCTCTCCACCAGGTGGCGATATTCCCCCTTTCTTGTGAAACGCTTCTCTATTCTTTTCTCATCTATTCTCTGATTCATTGTGACGTAATTTAGCATATGTGTTGTATAAATTTGTGATTTACAAAAGACTAGTTAGAGACCTTTTGTCCAAAATTTAAGTTCGGTATGATCGCAAGCTCAAAAGAAGAGTTTATTAGAAATACATTTTGAAATGTGTGATGAAAGGGATGTTGTGGAAATCAAGTTTGATCTCTGATCATGCAGCAAACAGTTCCACATGCACCCGAGACGTCCAACTCCTGCTCATCAATATACATGGCTATATATATATATATATATATTATAAAAACTAATAACTTTTTTTTTCAATAGACATGAAAGATGAAAAAAAAATTGTGGTTTGTCAGTACGCTTGTGTTAATCAAGCAATATTTTTATTAATTAAACAATGCAATACCAAAAGGCCACTGTATAGTGATTTAATCCTGAAGTTCTTGAGTGCGAGTGGAAACTTCTGGAACTCAGCAGCGCTTTCCATGATTTTTCAGTTAGATACAAACAACTAATATGATCAACGGTGTCCCCCGAGGCTACGGAGTGTCACGTCACAATAATGAAACTGTCCCCTGGCACTTTTACTGAATGTCTCCATTCAGCTCTTTTAATGTTCAGCATTAATGACAGAGGAGTTCCCTTTCCCTCTTTAGAGAAGAGACGACGCAGGCAGATCTGTCATTCCTCTTTTCTTTGCTGCTGCCCACACCTCCCTCCTCTCAGATGTGTTCAATAATTAAGCAGACAGGTACAGGGTCGTAGAGAAGAAGCCCTGGCAGAAATGTGCATTTTAGATTGTGCTGGAGCTGACGGTTTGACAAGATCACAGTGGGTGTTATTACTCTTTAGCACACGTCTAACATTAGCACATTAACAGGATGCTTTCCTCAGTCAAGCAGAAAAAAGCTCCGTCAATTTAACTCTGGACTAAGTGGTTCGCACTCATAGATTGAAAACTACATGACGTGGTGTCTGCGATGTCCATCAGGAATGCTGCTGCTGGGTTACAATTAGGGTCCTAACCCGACTCTTTAAATTGTATTTCAGAAGGTCCCCGTTGCTCGTTCTACTTTAACTAGTCCTGTGGATGCAGTGAATTTAAAACCAGGGAAAATAAAACGATGTGGGTAAATTAAATGGGTAATAAAAACACACCCAAACCAATAGGAACCAATCTTACACTTCAGGCTAAGAGCCATCTGGAGCCCCAGCTAACCCCCGACACGTAAATTCACACACTCAAGCAAATTCACCAAGAAAAGTAGTCCCTGCTCCACACTGGGGAGTTCCTGGAGGGAAAATGTGTTCAGCACACAGTCAAAGCAGAGCGTGTGCAGGAGAGAGAGCATCGAGTGGAAACCCCACGGCGTGATTTCTCGTGGAACCTCACACACAGCTTTAGAGGAAGAGCTGAATCAAAAGAGGTTTATTATGTGGCAAAGACTGGGTGTGATACCTCGATCTCTTCATTCCTGTGCATTTTCAAACCACCTTCTTTCACATTACAAAATACCAGTACTGCCGACAGGCTGGCACGCTGGCCTTCCAGTTAGAAGGTTGTTGGTTCGAGGCTCACCGGTGACCTTCCTGGAAGCATGTTCTTCCCGTGCTTGCGTGGGTTAGTCCAAGGTGTACCCCTGCCTCTCGTCCAATGTGCGCTTGAAAACCCTGGCACTGGCAGACCCCCGTGACCCAAAAAGGAACAAGCGGGTTGGAAGATGAAATGAACATTCCAAAAAACACAGGCTTCACTTTCTTCTTCCTACTCCAGGTTACCAGAGACCGGCAGCGCTTCTTCTGACACAGCTGATCAACCTATTTGCACAAATATGGTAATGAAAACATTTCCCCTCCCCTTGGTAACACTGTCAAATCGGCTCCTGTTAGACTTCGCTCTCAGGGAGATTTCTGATGTGAAATGTGTGATCTGGCAAAAGACAAAAAACTCTTGGAATAAAAAAAAGTGGTATTTACACCCTTTACATCGCTTTTGAACCTGGGGCAGAGAGTTTAGAAACACGGTGAACAGTTGACTCACGGCTTTTACTAGTGAATAATAGTACTACATGCAATTAGTCACACGGTTACATCAGTTACAACACGGTTCCAACTTAATATTCCATAAAAATAGCTCAACTGTGATTTGCTGATGAAAACACATGGATTTTCCTCCTGAAGATCGATCATTCTGCATAGTCATCAATGAAGACGAGCCCTTTCAGATTCCAGGCTAAACATTAACATCCTTCCGAGCATAGGACACCCTCACCATAGGTGGACTGACAAAAACTCTTCACCGCAAAGCATTTATCTGTAGCATCAGCAGATTCTTTCCTTTCGTTGACATCTTTATAGCCTTGTTTTTCTTCTGCCATTCTCTCTTTTCTACCTTTTCAAACCCAGACCTTTCTCTCTTGTGCACATTTTTGCCATTCCCTGTCATGTGTTTCTCAGGGAACGCTCCTCGAACAAACCATGCGTTGAAGTTTTCCTGCAATGGTCAAGTAGATGGAGGGGAAACATGCTCCCAAAGGAGCAGAGAGACAGGAAAGAGTTTCGGCACAGGCTTTGGGTCACAGGAAAAAGAGGAAACAGTCAGGACATCAAGCGAGGACACACCATGCAACAGTCGCTCACTGCATAAACGAACATTTACTCAACTTTCATTTTTCCTCCAAGTTTTTCCACACAGGTTGTTTAAGTAAATTTAAAACGTGAGAAATTAGTAAAATGCACGTAACAATTTTGACAAAAATTAACAAAGTGCTTATGATTTTACCGTAAAAACTATTTACAATTGTTATTGTACAGAACTTGCTCTGTGGAGTGATGATTATTAAACAATACTATATTTTTCTCTGAAAGCTACATTCTTGATTGCATATTTTATAAAAACGTGAAACTTACCCTGCTTAAGATTACTAAAAACTATTTTAGAGTTTTAATTTCAACAAATGTATTCTTAGCAAAAGATACTGTTCTCTATTTAGTTTTATTTACTAAACATTACCTTAGCTACACATATCTTTAATTAATCCATGTATGTGTTATTGACTCAACGAGGTCAACTCTGAACTGTTTCTGACTGTTTAACATAAATGTACGCTCAGATGGGTCTTTAAGCAGAAGCGACTAAAATTTAGGATGACCATAATAATCATATCTGGCAACTTCTCTCTGCACCTCATAACGTCTGAACGGTGGAAGTGATCAGCACGGTTATGGGCTGCCCATGGTGAACTGAGTCCCATGGGTTCACTCCATCCTGACGAGCTTGCAAAAGGTTCTTTTCTGGGATGCAGGCATGGGGTGGTTCGGTGTCCGTCACCTTAGCTTATCCTTTCAGACTCTTCCCTGTGCAGTCTGGGATGTATGGGTTTCTGTTGATGAAACATGCCGTGCGACTGGTGACATGCAGGACGCAGAGGTCCAGATTCGTGCCCATGATTCTCACTGTCTCTGTCTACATATATGTTGAGCCCCGCAGCCCATGCCCCGCGAGGAGGCCGTCCCAAACCAGGGTTTTTAGAGTGCTACGTCTTTATATTGACTGAACCCTTGAAGTGCTGAGTCAGAGCAATTCTTTGTCTGTTTTGGAAGCTGATCCTGGGAAAGGCTGTCTCTAAGCCGGGACTGGCCCACAGATAGCATAACACAGAATTCAGGATAAACACAAGTTCGTTTAAAGGTGTCGAAAGGAATTCAATTACGCACCCTGTTCTTGGATTAAGATGTTGTAACGCACGTGCAATTCCGTTCACATTAGCCTTTCTAATCATTCCTCAAGTGCCAAACTTAATAGAGTAAATACATAAATGATATGCAACCTGCCTATTTTAAATAAGATCAAATTAATATTCTGTGCCGTTTAGCGGTTTTGTGGAATGAAACACAGATGACTGTTAGTGGTCTCTGTGTAACCGGACATATCCTCCTTTTCACTTCTCTCCTATTGAATTATTAACTGCAGCTCAGGGGACTCAAAGCTTGTGCTGAGTGGACAGAGAGAGGATCCGGCTCCACACTGCCTCTGTTTAGGAAGTTCACAATTCTGAGACTAATCTGGTCTGTCGCACACATTAAACCCCACACAACCAAATGTGGCTCTGGATTTCTCTGTTTAGGTGAGGCCAGATTTGCTATATAACATTTTAATGATGCATCCGCTCTGACATAGGGACGGTGTAACTGTGTGGTCTTCGGTCATTCTATTCCAGATAAATTGGTGAGAAGAGAAATGTCTCAAGAATGGCAAGAAATGCTTCTTTTTTGTTTCTGGTCCAGGGATTTGCATTTGGGGCAGTTTTGTAAGTCCTGTGTATTTGTTTGTCTAGTTCCATTAAAAAGCTATAAAATCAGGAGATTTCCCTAGATTTTCAAAAGCAACCTGCGTCTGAACAGGGTTTTTCATCCTCAAATCACATTCACATGCATTTTCTCACAGTTAAAAGTTGTTTTCCTGTGATTTTACTACAGGAAGAAGTTGTCTCTGATCGCACATTATCTTTATTCCATTTTTATCATCTTTTCGTCTGCAAACTCTACCTGGAGAACCCCGGGTGAACAATCTACCATCCAGAGGAGAGCGAAGTCACTATTGTGATGTTTTGTTTTTGAGCAAGATTCGTTTTCTAAAATACACCCATTGCCCTGGAACACGATTGAGGGGTGTTTGTACTCTCACATTTTACTGGTAAAGGAAACTTTTGTGACTCGAACTGTGGAAGGCCAACACACCATCAGATTTCAGGACTTCAAAGTGAATCCAGATTTTAAGAGCTATAGCTGCTGTCTGACACTTCCTGTCCGTCACAAATGATTCAGTTGAGTTCAGAACTCTGAGACGGCCCTCTCATGGATTGACTGTGAATGGTTTGCTAAACTGAGCTCTCTCATGGCAGTTCCTCCATGGCCTCCTGAGATGAATTGTTTAGAGAGGGGGCATCAGGCACCCACAGCCAGAACTGAGTAAGCCCCTCACTCTCTACCTCATTAGATGTTTTACCTATTCAGTTGTGCCCTCTTTAGGTCATGTTATACTTGGAAGGAGGGTATGTTTCCCAGGTCTCCCACAACCTCAGAAGTTGCTCATGCATCCCTTGTGGCTGGAGGGGTTAGATGATTACTGCACCCACTAGCTTCTATGTGGGAGCTTGCTGTCATCCCTAAGGGGTTGTCTTGGTATAACTAAAGTTTGATTTCTGTCCAAGGTTTCCAATATCCCCTTTGAATCAGGCAGAGAACCTGCAAGTCCTGCCTTGTGGGGAGGTAGACCCATCTTTGTCATATGCTGTCCAGTAAGAGCTGAAGATCTATGTTAACCTCTTAAAGGGCCATGAGTGCCGCCTGTTAAAAATCTCATCTCATGGATGCATGGATGGATGGATGGATGGTTGGTTGGATGGATGGATGGATCGATGGTCGGATGGATGGTTGGATGGACGGATGGTCGGATGGATGGATGGTCAGATGGATGGTTTGTTGGATGGTTGGTTGGATGATCGGTTGAATGGATTGTTGGATGATGGGATGGATGGATGGGTGGATGGTTGGTTGGATGATCGGTTGAATGGATTGTTGGATGATGGGATGGATGGATGGATGGATGGATGGTCGGATGGATGGATGGTTGGTTGGATGATCAGTTAAATGGATGGTTGGATGATGGGATGGATGGTCGGATGGATTGTTGGTTGGAAGGTCGGATGGATGGATGGCTTGTTGGTTTGTTGGTGGGATGGTCGGGTGGATGGATGGTTGGTTAGATGGTCAGACGGATGGATGGTTGGTTGGAGGGATGGATCGATGGTCGGATAGATAGATGGATGGATGAATTGATGGTTGGTTAGATGGTCAGTTGGATGGATGGTCAGATGGATGGATGGTTGGTTTGGATGATCGGTTAATTGGATGGTTGGATGATGGGATGGATGGATGGTTGGATGGATGGTCAGATGGATGATTGGATCAATGGTCGGATGGATGGTTGGATGGACGGATGGTCAGATGGATGCATGGATAAATGGTTGGATGGATGATTGGATGATGGGATGGATGGATTGTCGGATGGTTGGTTGGATGGATGGATGGATGGTCAGGTGGATGGATGATCGGGTGGATGGATGATCGGTTAGATTGTCAGACGGATGGATGGTTGGTTGAATGGACGGTTGGTTGGATGGATGGATCGATGGTCGGATGGATGGTTGGTTTGATGATCGTTTAAATGGATGGTTGGATGATGGGATGGATGGATGGATGGTCGGATGGATGGTCGGGTGGATGGATAATCGGTCCGGATGGATGGTTGGTTAGATGGTCAGACGGATGGATGGTTGGTTGGATGGACGGTTGGTTGGATGGATGGATGGATGGATGGTCAGACGGATGGATGGTTGGTCGGATGGATGGATAGATCGATGGTCGGATGGTTGGATGGATGGTTGGATGGATGGTCAGATGGATTGATGGATGGTTGGATGGTCGGATGGATGGATGGTCGGATAGATGGATGGATGGTCGGTTGGATGGAGAATCAGTCCGGATGGATGGTTGGTTAGATGGTCAGACGGATGGATGGTTGGTTGGATGGACGGTTGGTTGGATGGATGGTCAGACGGATGTATGGTTGGTTGGATGGATAGATGGTCGGATGGATGGCTCAAGGTTAACCTCACATGAAGGTGTTTGTCTGGCCTCTAACGATTCAAATCCTTTTAGACTTGGAGAGGATCTGCACTGAGGAGTGTGAAGATTGCCTTGGAAACGTGTGGTGAGTTTGTAACCAACCACAAGAAACATCTCAGCCCTGTGATGGCAAACAAGGGTTCTGTGCCCAATCTTTCCAACGGCTCTTTCACCAGAGCTTGCCATGAACAACAACACTGCAGTTGATAGGCCCAGGAGGTACAGCTCCGTGGGCGCGCTCATCCCGCGGTGCTGATATCTCGACCCAGACTGTTTTCCCCAGGTCAGTGCTTTAGAGGTCCGGTTTCCTGGAGCTGACCCCGTGGTGGCTCTTGCTCCAGGTGTGGGCGGGAGATCCAACGAGCTGCAACTGGTGACGCAGAATGGGAACCCCGCTCCCTGTCACATGATCATTCTCATATTTCACATGTAAGTGAAGATCAGCTAAAAATCAGGAAAATAGTTTTATTTTTTTGTTCTGTATTTTACCTGAAAATAACCAATGTTTCTTTAGAAAACTGATGATTTCTTGAATCAAAGGCCACTTTATCTTTGGACGCTTTGTTTCCTGAGTACGTTAAAGAAATGTCGTGAGCTTTGTAGTGAAACATCGAAAGACATAACCCGGTGTAAAATGATGTCGGTATGTGGTGTGGTCTTTATTTGACTCAGGGCTCCAGTCTCATGACAGTCAATGAGGATTGATAGAAAATACATCCACAATGGCCCAGTGCACTAATGGAGGTGCCGGCCCACACCAGTCTGAGGGCGTCCCCCCACTCAATCAATGATTAACCCCAGCAGTAATCAATGATTCTGCTGACCGTGATACATTACTGGAGTCTTGCAGCTGCCATGTATAGGAAGCGTCTACTCTTTGCATCAAGTGATGAAGCACATCCTTTTCTGTCACACATGCCCCCCAGCCCCCTCCTCCATCTCTGTGTACCTGAATGCCAACACACAGTCAGTGGCAGGGGCTTCCCTCCATTCTGCTTCAGCTGTGGAGCTCCACTGCGTGGGTGTTGGAATGAACGAAGCTTGAAAAGAAATGCGATGGACGGGGAAAACTCGAAGAAGAACACGTAAAAGAGAGGATTGCGACTCACGACTCATTTCTTGAACATCAACAAAGGCTTTAGCATGAAATATTTCCCCCAAACACCCACCCATCGCTGGTGATCAACATGCCCAATGGCTCAAAGAAGAGTGTGCCACAGGAATGAATTTATTTTTACATCTAAGTGTTTTATACACAGCAACTTGCTCAGAGTAAGATTAACTCTATTCAGAGAACATTTGGTCCCTCTCTGAATTTGGTTAAAATAGCTCAGTGGCAGAGAAATGAATTAATACGAATGTTTTTTATTTTATCATTAGTGATGACACAGAAACAAAAGTTAAACACAACTAAAAGACAGAATTTTCATTCACAGATTTAGAAAAATGAACTAAACTTAGATGATTGCATAACACTTCTCAGTGTCAGTTTAACTTTGTATCGGGAGGGACTATTCTCTGTAGACTGACTGTGTACAGTATCACAATCCACAATATAAATACCCAATGTAAAAAAAAAAAACATGTCATAATACTTTTATGATGTGTAATTCAATCTAATAAACCTAAGCTTTTTTTAATTAAACAAATAAATGTTAATTAGACAAAAAAAGTTACTATTTCAAATAAATAAAGAACAGTAGCATACTTTCAAATATAGCCTTTCATAAGCGAAGTGTGTGTGCGAGAAGTGTTGATGGTGAGCAGCTAAGACGTCTCGGTTTGAGGCACAACCCCTGGCTCCAGTGCTGCATGGATAAACTGTGTTCAGAGACACTGGTTTACTAGTGACAGTGAGACTGTGACTCGGTGACACACGATGTGCTGGATAACGGTATTAACCTGAACTGTGACTAACAAAAAAAGCCTGTTTCGCTTGTACTCACACACTGGTAATGAACCCTGTTTCCAAACAAACCACGAAATGTTGTTTTTCCCTTTAAATCATGTTGTTATTGGTTACACATTATAGTGTATTTAAATCTGAATCTCAAGCAGATGTTTTTATTTCTTTTATTTCTCACCCTGAAGTGAAAGTTAATTCTGTGTGGGATTTTTTTGAAGTTTTTCTCTTTCTTCAGTTTTATATTTCAAACAACAAAAATGTCTTTACTGTGGACAATTGTAGGAGGTCATCTGATCGTTGTATCTGTAACTTCTGTGCCAGTGCTTGAGCAGGAGGTTAATTTTCGGACTAATTAGCCCTAGCCTTCTGGAGGCGTGATGGAGCAGATCATGCAGTAACTCTGCTGGGGCTTGGAGAACGCAGCTTCCCTTCCATTAGTAAACGGCCAGTGTTTGCGCGTGTCTGTGTGCTTCTCTTGGTCTCTAAGCCATAACATTTGTTGCTATTGTACACACATTGTACATTTGTGGTCAGATGTGTGTTGCAATCCCATTAAATGCCATGGACTGGGATATCATTAATTTCCTAATAGTTATAAGAACTAAAAAATAAATAAAGCTCTTGGCATTTAATGGCCAATGGAATGTAATGGGATCATTTTAAGTCATTTGGAAAGTGACACACTTCGGCCGACCAGTTGGTGGCACAATTCATGACTCACAATAGGCAAATTTTTGCAGTAATGTAATGTATGAGGAAGCAGAAACTTCCTATTTGCTGTTTCTCACCAATCTTTACCAGCTCACATTTGGTGTTGGTCCCTAGTCATTTCAATGTGTGTGCAAAAGGTAACTGTTAGAATGTATTAAATACTTTCGAAACAGCCACAATAGAGCTTAAAAATACAAAATAAGAGATGCCATAGCAGCAGAACACAATGTCTTCTCTGCAGGTGAACTTCCTGCATCCCATCGCTGGTGCTTTATCCAAGAACAATACAATACAATAAGTGGAATCCCACAAATATCAATCCTCACTTCCTGTTTGCTAACTCTTACTTTTTGTATTCCGTTCCCACAGACAAATCATTTGAAATGTGAAATTTCTGTTTGCAGATGATCATCCGAATATTGCTTTTCTTGCTACTCACCAAAATATTTTCTAAAGCTTGTAATAGTTCTCTTCCTGTGAGGCAAATCAAAATGGCTTGCTGAGCTCTAAATATTGTAGGAGTTTGGTGATGATCATTAAGTGAGCTTTTATTTTTACCCTGCTTCATCCCAACTCCACCTTCAACCCTGTCCCGACGGCCAAGTGTCTCTAGATGTGTGCAAAGTTCTGTATTCAAGAATAAGGGAAAGAAGAAACAATTTTTAAAGAAAGTGTGTGCAGGCTGTGAGTCCTGCTTTGAAGGGTTAGGGTTAGAGATGAATAGAAACGTATAAACGTCGTTTGCTTGGAAAGAAACTGAACCGTCGGAAGAACGCTTTGCGCAATGTTTTGCTACAGTAAGTACAGATGACGAATGAGCTGCAGCTCTTCCTTTCTCTCCTAATCATTAACCTACTCAACATTGTGTAGCCATCATGGACAGGAAGTGAGGATTTCCCCCGCTGATGGAGAACTGACAACTTGTGCCTTCCTTCACTCCATCTCTGCCTTCATTCTTGCATAGAGAAATTAAGCATTTGCATCAGAATGGAGCTCAATTAAAGACAATGGCACCAGATTAGTTATTGCTGTAAGCTGACAGGGGTGTTCTGGAAGGAAATGCGCTCGTGAGAAGGAATCACGCTTTACAAGTTGTGTTGCTTGAAATGGAACTGTATGCAAACCATTAGCTCCAAAGATGATTTCACCGTGTTAAATATTGCTTGTTTAAACTGAAGTGTACCACGTGAAGTTTGAAATTTCTGGAGTCTTGCAGAGATGATGCAGTAGCACCGATCGAGAAGTTCAAGCGCTACAAACAGAGATCCCCCAGACGCACATCATGTGCTCCCTCAGACACAAATACAAGTTTACTGCATTGGGTCTCGAGGAGTTACACTTTAACGAAGATCGACTAGGACCCCCCAGAGGAACACTGCAATGCCCACATAGAGAAAGACCACTCTTAGGTGAAGGTGCCAGGTGTTTTGTTCAGGAATGATCGAACCTCTTGGGCAGGGCTTGAGCGATCGTCAGCCTTTAGTGAGACATAAAGTTACAAAGCGTCTGCAAACGTGTCAACAGCACTGGGCTGTTGAAAATCATCTTTAGTACGTATGAAAATACGCTTTATTGCTGCAAATTTAACACTGCACTGTATGATCTACTACAGAAAATAAATGTTACATGTGCAAACATATGTTTTTTAGAGACCCATATGAAAACCCACAGGATAACAAAAGGTGTTTCTGTAATCTGTTCATATAGTTGTTCTAAAAATATTAGAGAGTTGTGTTTTGTGAAACAGTTTATTTCAACAAACCTATGAATTACACACAGCTTAGAGCTGTAAAAAATATCATAATGAACTGTAATTATTACAATATACACCTTTAACCTAGATGGTTATGAACAGTAAATATGACAATTAAAACCTGAAATTTAATGGGTATAAACTGTTGTTATTTTCACAGTTATAATCATTTAAAATGATAATAAAATGTACAGTACAGCGGATGCAATCGCGTTAGTTCTGGCAACCACAGCTGCTGGTAATTTATCCTTAAATTTACATTTTATTTTTTACAGGGTACTTCACAGAACTTCGTTAACCCAAAGAATCCGATAAACGGAGGAATGTGCATCTAATGTCTCGACTCTCCACGCGTGTGTCTCGAGGAGGAGAACTTTCACGCTTTGGTCGTGTCTGAGAGAGCTCTTCCTCTCTTGACTGTCTACATTGATTGAGATGCAGATCTCTAAGGGCAGTGAGGGCCCCAGCTGCCCCACGCCGGGCACTGGTTGAAGTATTAACCGAGAGCCATTAGTCAATATTGCTGACTGCAGAGTAAGGCACAGGGGATCAAAGTTATCATGTAAGGGGGAAGAAGCCCCATTCAGGCATTCCCAAAGAGGCTGTCTACTCCGTCATGTTCAGCCTATTGAAAAGAGCTGACTAGGGGCCTCTGGCTCCCACTCACACACACCCACTGCCACATACTCCTCTTCACATCTGAACACAAACACTTCTGCTGCTGCCCCGCAAACTGCTCTCTCCGCTCCTTCAAAGACCGTGTGTGAAGTCAAAGAAGGAGATCCTCACAACAGTTTGTGAAAAAACTATAGTTTCCACAAGATTCATGCACATGTGATGTTGACCTTTTGATCTTTTATTGACTGCACACCTGTATCTCGGTGATTTCTGTCCCTTTGCGTTCCCTTGTTTCTGTGTCTGGTTGCAGGTTCATTTGCGTTTGCCACAGCTGTCAGTATCTAAGCTTGTGCCTTGTTTACTTTTAATAAGTGTATATTTGAGTATTCTCTAAGCACTGACTCTGTTTGAGTCTGCTGTGGTTTCCTGGTGAGTTTATGATTCCTAAGAGGTTTTACCCCCTTGTGGCTGTTTTTTTTTGTGCTCCTATATAAAGATCCTCCATTACCCCACCTCCTGCGTATACGTCATATTTTACCATCTTCACCCAGATTCCTGACAGTAGTGAAACTGCAGAGCATGTAGAAAACACAGACCCCAGGCTGAATTATTTTTACTTTTGGGGTGAATTTCTTCACAGATTCAAGATCTCATAGTGTTCCATGAGTGTACGGAGTGTTTTTAGCATTTCTCTGAGATTTTCATGTCTACAAATCAAATTAAAGTCTGGTTCTTTCCGAGTGCATATTTCATGGCCGCCTTCATCACAACGCTGCGCAAAGGCACTCACATTTCCCCAAAAACTCGAAGGGTCCTTCAAATGCGTCCTCTTTTCCTTTGAATCTGAAGGAGAATGTGCATGCTGCGACCTTCCTGGCCCCATATATCCCAAGATGCTGTGCACTTTTTTTTTCAACAAAAATGGTGAGAAAATACATTAGAATTTTTGTTATTTTAATTACCGGTAATTATAGTTTTTTTAATTATTTAAATGTTTTAATCAAGGACCATATTGAAGGAATTCGTTAAATGCTGGAAGTGAAAGTAGCATTTTAAAACATCATAGTTTTTATTTGAAAAGCATGACGTAAATAATGATGACACACGTTGCCTCCTGAATGTGCCGTATGCTAACTGTTGGTTCGTGTCATTTTGTTGTAGACGTTTTTAGAACCTTCTCGTTTCCCAACGGTTGAGGATTAACCCCAAGCCGTAGCCTCCAGAGGATTCTAGAACCTGGATAGAGACAGAGCTATCATGACACTGATAGGTGGAGTTATGGGGTGGAGGTTTGTGTTTTTAATTGTCAGTGAAGCCAGAAGAACTAACATTGACTGATGATTACACAGAAACTGGGTAGTTTTCATGAAATCATTTAATATTACAATATTTCTTTTTTAGTCGAGTGTAATTTAACTAATGCCCTTTATCGTTTTTGTTCTCTTGGACTCGTTGGATGAAAACAGTGCTTTATTTGAAAATATGTAAGTGACATTCCCTTAGTAATGTATGCGCATAATTGAACTTGCATCTAATAGATGTAGTGGTGATTTCAACAGTCGTGTGACCTCCTCAAGGTGCGTGTGACAGTCATTTATGCAGTTTATCAAACTATAAAATTGATCATTTCCTGAGCTCAAACATGTAATGTTTCCTCTCATGAAGAACACGCACAGGTTAATAATCACTACGTTCGCTGTGAAGGGGTCAGCGCTGACCTGCGTACGCAAGTACACATTCGCTTTGATGCTCTGAGAAAAGAGGAGAAACGAACCCTTCGTTCCTTCTCTCCTGCCTGGAGCGTGTGAATGCATCAAGCTTTGTGTGTTTTTTTTTGTGCCACGAGAGATGCATACCACACAAAAGCAATATCCAGACGCACAAATGTCCCATGCAATACTGGTCATACTGTCTACCTTGTGTTGTTCGGGGTTTGGCGATGGCTACTTGAAGCAGTTTATACTGGCTCTGAAAGCTTGGGGGACAGAAAGTTTGTAGGAAACCTGCAGACGGGATAGTGTAGAACATTTGTGTGTGTGTGTGTGTGTGTGTGTGTGTGTGTGTGTGTGCGTGTGTTTGTGTAGGCGTGAATGGTGATAAATTGGCCGGGGAGAGTGGGGAAGCAGATCTACTCATCAAGATTGATGTTATGCCATTCTGCTTTAAGTGCAATTAAAAACTGGCCCTGCGATTGAAACCACATCTCATTTCACAGAACCAGAGGGGGCCGGACTGGTTTCAGGCCAGCACACACCCCGGACATTACCAGCACACGATTGCTCAGATCTGGTTTTATTCCTTCCCATTTCGTGGGAGTCTAGGTTTTCTCTAAAACGTCTAGGTTACTTGCGTAACCCCACGTTCCCTGAATAGGGAACGGAGACGTTTAGTCGATGACCGACTGAATGGGAGCTGATCTCCATGGGAGATTGGACCGAATTGTTTAACGGGCAAATTGATTTGCAGGCGTGAGTGATTGATTAGCAATCAGCCGGGTATAAGACCGGGCGTAACGCACGCTTCAGTATGGGATTTTCCTGAGGAGCCGACCTACTTACCTCCGGCGCCTCAGTCTCCCGACTTCAAAGGCATGGCAGAAAGGAAACGTCTCCGTTCCCTATTCAGGGAACGTGGGGTTACGCAAGTAACCTAGACGTTCCCTTTCAGTCGGTACCGGAGACGTTTAGTCGATGACCGACTGAATGGGAGCCTCTACAAAGCGCCATGCCCGAAGTCCATCCAAACAGGCCAGCACTAAACTTGGAGAAGGTTAGTGAATTAAGCTGTAATACCTGAATGGGAACTCCTTCTGCCCCTGCCCGGAATTTTCATTGACGGGGAAGTCGTCCAACACTGAGAGCGTAAGCTGTACTCGGTTGTTGCGAAGACGACCAGAAGGAGGGCACCCCTCATCGTGGAGAGGGGTGCGCGGAGATCGCGTCGAGACCCGCAGGGCTACCAGCGAAGACGTTCTGCAGACAAGAGAGTGGCAGAGACGTAAGTCATCGTTACTCACCAAGGCAGGGGGGTAACGGGACGGGTTCCTACTAGCCGCCTGGAGGGGGAGCTGTAGAAAAAACACACAGAAAGGGAGCACCAATAAAAAGGGGGACTCCCAGATCCGGACCCTAGTTCTGCTGGGGCCAGGCCGAGGCGAGCTCCAGAGCAGAACCTAGCAGAGCTGACTGCTCCGCACAGTCAGATGCCGAAGGGGGGAGGAAGAAGAGCCACCCCAAGGGGGGGGGGCACAAGATGTGTACTGCTCATTTAAGAGAGTACTGCAAGCTACTACACCTGCTCCGTCCCCTGAGGGAACCTGCCACCACTCAGGACCGCAGAGGGGACAGAGCCAACATCAAGGTTATAGAACCTGAGGAAAGTATCCGGTGTAGACCAACCCGCAGCTCGACAAATGTCGGCGAGTGAAGCCCCTCTGGCCAACGCCCACGAGGCAGCAATGCCGCGAGTGGAGTGGGCCCTCAGATGGAGAGGGCAGGGAACCTCACCCGCCTCATAAGCAAGGCTAATGGCTTCCACGATCCAATGTGCCAGCCGTTGCTTGGAGACAGCGGAACCCTTACGCTGGCCTCCGAAACAAATGAAGAGCTGCTTGGAGCTACGAAGCTCCCGGGTTCTGTCCAGGTAGATCCGAAGAGCTCGCACAGGACATAGAGAACCCAGGGTTGGGTCTGCCTCCTCCCGGGGCAGAGCTTGCAGGGTCACCACCTGGTCCCGGAAGGGGACGGATGGGACCTTGGGGATGAATCCGGGCCTGGGCCTGATGGTAATCAAGGAATAGCCAGGGCCGAATTCCAGGCAGGATTCGTCGGCGGACAGTGCCTGGAGATCTCCCACCCTCTTAATTGAGGCCAACGCAAGCAGGAGGGCGGTCTTCAGAGAGGGGACTCGCAACTCCGCTGAGTGCAAGGGCTCAAAAGGAGACTTCCGTAGCCCCGTAAGGGCGACGGAGAGGTCCCAAGAGGGGATAGAGGGTGGTCTAGAAGGCCTGAGACGTCTAGCCCCCTTGAGAAATCTCACCGTCAGTTCGTGGCTGCCCACTGATTTCCCTTCGACCCGAAGGTGGAAGGCGGAAATAGCGGCGGCGTAGACCTTGAGAGACGATGGGGACAGCCCCCGATCGAATCTCTCCTGGAGGAAGGTCAACACGACTCTGATGGGGCATGTCCCGGGGTCTTCCTGACGGGAAGAGCACCATTCGACGAGCCGACCCCACTTGCCAGCGTAGCACGCTCGGGTAGAAGGGGCTAACGCATGGTTCAAAGTGTTCACCACGGAGGGTGGTAGAGGCTCGGGGTCCACCGCGGACAGATATGCCATACGTGTAGGGCCCAGAGGTCTGGCCGCGGGTGCCTGTATCCCCCCCCTTGAGTCAGGAGGTCCGGACTCAAGGGGATCGGCCAGGGAGGGGCTGTCACGAGCGCTGAGAGGTCCGGAAACCAGGCTCTGTTCGGCCACAAGGGGGCGGTCAAGAGCAGCTCGCCCTCGTCCTCCCTGACCTTGCACAGAAGCTGTGCTAGAAGGCTCACTGGGGGAAACGCATACAAGCGTTTGTTCCTGGGCCAGCAGTGGGCCAGCGCATCTGTCCCGAGAGGAGCCAGGGACAGGGAGTAAAAGAGCCGGCAATGGGTATTCTCGCGGGAGGCAAACAGGTCTACCTGGGCCTCGCTGAAGATGTCCCAAATCTGCTGAATAGCCCGAGGATGGAGTCGCCATTCTCCTGCCGTGGGATGGAACCTGGACAGCGAATCCGCGATCCTGTTGCATTCTCCGGGGATGTGTACGGCTCTGAGCGACCGAAGTCTGCTCTGACTCCAGAGGAGCAGCTCTTGGGCGAGGTAGTGCAGGAAGCGGGAGTGCACACCGCCCTGGTGGTTGATGTACGCTACGACCGCGGTGCTGTCTGACCTGACCAGCACGTGCCGATCCCGAAGGAATGGGCAGAAGCGCCGGAGCGCTAGGATCACTGCAGCTAGCTCGAGACGGTTGATGTGCCAGCGAGACAGCCGTCCGTTCCAGGAACCGGACTCTCGGTGGGAGCCGCACCCGGCGCCCCAACCGGTCTTGGAGGCGTCGGTGGTGACCACTACGCGATTGGTGATGCACACTAGGGGCACTCCAGCGCGCAGGAATCGTACCGACTGCCAGACCTTCAGGTGAGGGAGCGCGCCTGTCACGGACAGACGAAAGGCTCCCTGACGCCATGCCCAAGTTGGAACTCGCGAGAGAAGCCATAGCTGAAGTGGTCGCATATGCAGGAGCCCGAGTGGAATCACTGAGGCTGCGGCTGCCATATGCCCCAGGAGCCTCTGAAATAACTTCAGTCTGACCACTTGTCGAGAAGACACCGCGACTAAGGTGGCCAGCAAGGCCCGGGTGCGCTCTACCGACAGGTGCGCCCGCATGCTCTCGGAGTTCAGCTCCATCCCGAGAAAAGAGATGACTCTCACCGGAGTGAGGCAGCTCTTTTCCCAGTTGACCCTCAGACCCAATCGGTTTAAGTGCCGGAGCACCTTGCCTCGGTGTCGGATCAACTGGTCCCTGGACGAGGCTATGAGAAGCCAGTCGTCGAGGTAGTCCAGGATCCGAATGCCTGCCCGGCGGAGCGGGGCTAGCGCAGCCCTGGCGACCTTCTTGAAGGCACGAGGGGAGAGGGCAAGACCGAAGGGTAGGACCTTGTACTGGTATGCATGGCCCTCGAAACAGAACCTTAGAAAGGGTCTGTGTCTCGGAACCACTTCTACCTGAAAGTACGCGTCCTTCAGGTCGATTGTCGCGAACCAATCTCCGGGCCGGATGCACGGTAGAATGCAGCGGACCGTCAGCATCCGAAACCGAAGCTTGGCCAGGCTTCGGTTCAGACGCCTCAGGTCCAAGATTGGTCGCAGCCCGCCTGATTTCTTGGGGACCAGGAAGTATGGGCTGTAAAACCCGCGTTCCATATCGGGTGGAGGGACCGGCTCGACAGCTCCTTTTATCAAAAGGGCGTCGATCTCCTCTCGCAGGAATGAGGCGCCTGTCCGGGGGACAGGGGTGTGCACTACGCCTCGAAACCTGGGGGCTTTTACGAACTGAATCTTATAGCCCTGCCGGATTGTCCGGACCACCCACTGTGAGACCCCGGGAAGCTTCCGCCAGGCTCCCAGGTAAGCTGACAGGGGTAATGGTCGGGACGTGCCGATGGTCGCCAAGGCGGGGCCGCCGTGAGGCGGACTTGAAGGCGGAATCACCAGGGACGAACCCTGGGAAATGGTCAGATGAGGGAAGGGGAACTGAGCCCCGCACTCTCTGCCATGGCCAGTGGAACACGCGCCCAAAGTCTGGGTCTTCGTCGGAGACCGAGGAAGATGAACCCCAGACCGCAGGGCATGCGGTTCCACTATTCTCGGGAAGCACATGAGATCTGTCTTTGACACAATAGGTGCCGCCGTCCCGGAGGACGGCAGCGAGGAGTGTGTGGTGGACTCCCCCCCTCCAAGGGGAGTTTGGTCGGTGACTTGACCCGAAGAGCAGCTCATATGTTCCCGAGTCGCCAACCTCAGGGGCGCTTCTTACTAGAAGCCCTCGTCTGCCTTCGAGAACCCTCCGAGGTTGACTGCGTCTTCCGTCGTGCAGGGGTCTTCCTCGGACCAGAGGTCGAAGGCACAGACCGTGACGGAGGACGCTCTCTTTGGCGGCGAACAGGCGGAGAGGGGTCCGGCGCAGAAGCAGCGGAACGCCGCCGCTTCCGACGCGGGACCATGAGCTCACCCAGACCCTCCGCCTGTTTCCTGATCGTGGAGACCTTTGGCGCAAAATCGTCCACGGCGACGCCAAAGAGGCCATCTGGGGATACAGGGGCATCCAGAAACCTGTTACGGTCTTCGGGAAGCATAGTCGCCTGCTCCAACCACAGATGGCGTTCCTGGACCACGAGAGTGGACATCGTGCGACCAATATTCAGCGCAGCTGATTTAGTAGCACGAAGCGCTAAATCAGTGGCCGAGCGCAAGTCTCTGAGAGACTGCTGGTCACCACCCCCTTGGTGCATGTCACGGAGGACCTTGGCCTGAAAGACCTGTAAGGTCGCCATAGCATGCAGCGATGCAGCAGCTTGACCCGCGGCTGAGTAAGCCTTCGTCATCAGGGCTGACGAAAACTTACCAGCTTTGGAGGGAACAGTCGGACGAGACCGCCAAGCGGCAGCACTGCCGGGGCACAAGTGCACCGCGACAGCCTGCTCCACCCGGGGAATCGCAGAATACCCCTAGCTGCTGCATCATCCAAGGTGGTGAAGGGGGAGGAGCTGGAAGCCCTGGCAGACAGGGGAGCCCGCCAGAATTTAGTGAGATCCTCGTGCACCTCCGGGAAGAAAAGAACTTCAGGAGCGCGGGGGGCGGAGCCCCGGCGCTTACCTAAGAACCAGTCATTCAACCGCGACGGCCCTGAGCTGGAAGGCCCAATAGCGGTTGCGGCCTTGGAGAGCACCGCGAATGCATCGGGCTCCGGCTCTGCCTGCGACCCCGGAGGGTGGCAGCGGTGAGCTGAAGGACTCCGAAGAATGCGCCCCTTCCGATGCTGCGAGGGAAAGCAGATCGTCAGCAGGGTCACACGAGGGCCCAGGCAACGCCGAAGCGCTATCCGAGTCCCCCGCGGACCAGACGGGGAGCACACTCGGGCTTTGGGGACGGTGCGAGGGATCGCCTGACACCAATCGACCCAAAGCCGCAGAAGAGGTGTTTTGGGACGGGCCCCTCGGAGTCGAAAGATCACCGGGAGCCGAAGCTCCGGTGTCCTCCTCCTCGAAGAAGGACCGCCTATACCTCAGAGTGCGCGCCGGGAGAGCGTTGCAATGCACGCACTCTCGCCTCACAAGAGCAGCACAGGCGTGTTGGATGCTCAAACACTCCACGCATTTCTCGTGACCGTCCTTCGACGAGATAAACCCAACGCAGCCAGGATTACAGCACGTTTTGCTCATCGTGTCGTGAAAAATGGACAGGATGTGAACAAACGGCTAACAACAACACTGGACAGGCTAATGCCGGAGGAGACAGAGGCGCAGCGACAGCGGCGTGCTATACTGGGGCTAGCAGAGGACCACGCTGTATTTGCTAGGCAAGCAACCTCAATCTCAACTGGCGGTTTAGCGTCAAAGTTAGAGAGGAGAGTCACACTCAGTCCGCTCCGAAGGAAAATCGCATACTGAAGCGTGCGTTACGCCCGGTCTTATACCCGGCTGATTGCTAATCAATCACTCACGCCTGCAAATCAATTTGCCCGTTAAACAATTCGGTCCAATCTCCCATGGAGATCAGCTCCCATTCAGTCGGTCATCGACTAAACGTCTCCGGTACCGACTGAAAGGGAACAATAGGTTACTTGAGTAACCCCGGTTCTATTATAGCATTATGTGAGGTGTCTCACCAGAACACACTCCTTGAATGTGAATCGAGGAAGAAGTGTGCTTGTTTTGAATATCGTCATGATGCCGTGTCACCTCTTTTATAGAGAGGGAGGAAGCCACTCCCAGGACCACGCGTCATGTCTGCCAGCCAACAGGAATAGTGCTTCTGAGGAATACGCTTAATGGCTGTGACCCAATACAGAAGTGTGCATCCTCCCAAGTGCGCATTTGAAGGTAACTTATGTCACAACAGTGCGCCAAGGCCGTCTCATTTCGGCAAAACTCGAAAGGTCCTTAAAATGCACCCTTGAAATGCGTCCTACTTTCCCCTGGATTCCGAGGATGCATTGCGACCATCCTTCGTGGCCTCAGATTTCCCACAATGCTTTGCAGTATTTTTTTTCTGTTAGAATCAACACAAAACACACTTGAGTTTGTATTTACATGTAAGTAACGTATTTTTTAAAATAAAGGACCAGTATATTCAAGCATTAAATGGTGGTAGTGATAGGCGAATTGTAACATTAAACATTAATTGTAAACATTAACACACACAGCCAAATTAATATTAACTAAGTATTGGTGGATGTCATTATGTTTTAAGAAGCTGATGGAGTTTATAAAACAGCATGAAGCTAAAACAACATACTGGTTTAAATTACACATAACGTAAAATAGAAAATAAATCTGGGAAATGTGATCAATGCAACCAAAATGAAAACACAGACCATGTTTTAATACAATGTGTTCAAAATAAAAAAAGACAAAAAGAAAGAAATAGAACAATTAAAAATAAACCCTAGAAAATAAATTAAGAAACGAAAGAACTATACATTTATTAGACACAAAACATAAATATAAAAGAATCACTAAATATTAATTAAACAAGAACATTTCATTCATTCAATTCGGGATCCAAACTACTGATCCAGCTGGTGGCGCTAATGCACCATAAAGCAAACTGCCAAAAACAACAGAAGAAGAATAAGAGGCTAGACCACATGTGTCAAACTCAAGACCCACGGGCCACATGTGGCCCACCATGTAATTTAATGTGGCCCGTGAGAGCTTAAAAGTTTTGAGTATCTAAAAAAAACACTACATTTCCCACAATGCCTTATACGGTAGTCGCAGCTTCCGCATCCTTACTCATGAGTGAAACTACAGTGCTGCCGTTTCTCACACAATGAACGTAAGACTCGCATTTGAGTGATCTCTCATGCTACACCTCCGGTTTCTCACGCTAAAATAAATTTCAGTTTGTGAAATGGGCGGAGCTAATAGTTTATCTTTGATCTGTTTCTTGAGCCTGATGATAAAAGATGATGATCGATATGCATCATCTTCAGTCTGTGAGGGTTTTTTTCTTTTTTTTTCGCTAAACAAATGACAAAAATGCTATTTTTCTTTATTCACTTGGACAGTTTGATCCTTCATTAATGGAGTTATGTGGGTTTTCATAAGCTGACAAAAATCAAAAGGATTTATATTAGAACAACAAGCATACAAATGTTTCTATGGAACTGAATTGTCACTTGAATAAGTTATAAATAATGAGTTATTTAACATTAAGGAGTAGTTACATTCAAATACATTGTTTTACATTTATAAGTTACATCTGGCCCTTTGAGGACAGCCATTATGCTAATGTGGCCCTCTGTGAAAATGAGTTTGACACCCCTGGGCTAGACCGTCCCTGTTTACCAAGGGGTTTTGCAGCCTATGGAGGCTCTTCCCAAGCCGAAGCCTTAAAGGCTGGGTAGGACCTACCCTCCGGAGGCTTTTAGAACCTGGATTGGGACACAGCCAATGCTATCAGACAACCGGGAATACGCAAGTAACCTATTGATTTGATATTTGTGAATGAATGCATATTTATCAGCTCATCTATCAAAACAACTCATTTATTTTACGTTTGTAATAAGTAATACTGGAATTAACTTGAAACTAGACGTTCATTTCGAAACAAAACCCAAATCATTTGTTTTTCTTTTAGCATAAAAACACTCCAAAAACATTAAGAAACGCTTTAATGGAACGACATTATTGTGTTTGTTCATTTCATTAGATCTTTCACATTTCGGCTTGCAACACAACAAAACCTCAGATAAAAGACAACATAAAACAAAACATTACTCATGCAAAAATGAATTAACCTTTAAATTCCTAAAAATAACCATTTTGATTGTAGCAGAAGACACTTTTCATGACTTCAACATGATTAATCTAAAACAAGAACAAGATTAATCTAGACTTCATGCAAAATGTGGCAAATGGTGCTTTCCATCTTGAATAGCCTTCATCATTTCATGTAAAAATGTATTTAGTTTTACTCTTATTATGATAATAGACGTTGTATTGCTCTGCTCCGGGATCTATGGCTGGTCCATTGAGCTGCCAATCAAAACCGTGATAGCCAATGGGTGTGAAGCTTTGTTATTACCCGCCCCCATGGATAGTATGAGCCAGAATGACAAAGGTAACTTTGCAAACGAAAAATTAGAAAGCAAAAGTGAAGATTCTGAGAACTTAATCAAAACTCTGAGATGCGAAACTAAAGTTGTAATTGAAACAAACAAAGAATTGAGTATATTTAAAATCATTGTCGATTTTTTTCTTTGTAATATATTTATTTTGTTCGTTTTATCCGAATGTACGTTCGTTTGATTAGCACAAAATTAAGTCCATAAATTCCTGCTGCACACTGAAGGGAAAAGCTATTTGTGGAGTTCACCATTGGTTCCCTCATGATATATTTTGAAAACATTGTAAGAGGAATATAGCTAACGTTTTAAGGAAGCTGTGGTTCGATATAATTGATGATGTGCAAGTTGATATTAGAATAAATTGCTTTTATATTACTTGTATTATTTTCGCAATCAAAACAGAATTTAATTTATAATAAAAACAGCCTTCTGTAACTGTATATGGATCTGGACGACAGTAAAATGTAAAATAAAAATAAAGTAAAATCGTGTGCGCTAAAAACTTTATTTACAACCAATTAAACGTACGCAACCACGTGACACGCGACAGTTGTTTTTATTCTAGTCGATGTTCTATTAATTACGTCACGTTTCTGAACGTCATTTCGTCCGTCGACGACACTAGTTCAGCAAACTATTAGACCAGATCTTGTCAGCAGATAGCAGCAGTAAATCTCGATTCCAGAAAGATTTTGTGTTATAACAAATCTTCAGAATGTTCGGTAAAATTTCCAACTTACCGTTTGTCTGTAAAATGGACGGCGCGTATGAATCCACGACCAGCAGGGATTTTAAAACGCCCGCCGCTGTCCAGGGGCCTAAAGAAGTCCGGTTCTCGCTCTACACAACCAACTTTAACCTTCAGGACAAGCACCGTGGAGCCACCGAGACCACTCATTCCTCCACCTTTAAGAGCCTGCCGACGTCCAGGGCTCAGATCCTCCGTCCTCGAACCTCCGGCAGGACGAGTTTCACCGGGAAGCTTCCTGAGCCCACCTACAGGACCACCTACACCCCCCACGAAGTGTCCCCGGTGCTCAGGGTTAAGGAGTCGGCAAAAACTGGTGAGTTCTAGCTGATCACCTATATTTTTATTGGCCATTTAAATGGGAAAGTTTTCGTGAAAGTCATCTTTATTTTCCTAGAAATCTTCATTCTTTGCCTCAAATCTCATCAGTTACTGCATTGTATTCCTTAAATAATATACAGGCCTACATTTTTCCCATTCCCTGTAATTATTTTAATATTTATTACTCACAATAAGTTTGGGATATTGTTATTTACACGAGTGCTTTTCCTATTTGCTCTGAATTTGAACAGAATAAGTAAAAGTTGTTACGAGTATCACAGATAATGGAGGTACAACAAAGTATTAAGGGCTTTTTTGTTGGTCAGGCAGTTTATATTAGTTTCTGTTTCTGGTTATTGCTGTGAAAAGTGTTTCATGTCTTGTTTAATGTGTTTTCTTGTGTAATGTCACTTTTTTCTTCTTCTTTATTTAAGGTGTTGGATTGAGTCTGAACCAGGAGAAGAAGAACCTGTTCAGCTCCGCTACTCAGGAGGCTTATCAGCGCAGGAGACCTACTCCTTCTGCTCCTCTGGAGTCCGTTGAGAAGGTACTGCTCCATTAACTGGTGACAGAGTCAACATCAGCACATTTTAACCTCTGTTTTTCTTTCTTTCAGAAACATGTTCAGTATTCTTCTGTTGTTCTTGGAGATCGAGAGAAGATCACGGACACCCAGACGTCCTACTCCTCTTCTTTCAGGAGGTCAGAGAATAAATCTGAGAAAATGACTCGCTTTAGTCAGATTTAACTTCCTGCCGCTGCTGCGCTCGCATCAAACCTCGTGCTTTTCTTTCTTATGAGAGCAAATATGAAGAATGATAAAAACCAAATTCATAGAATTGTTTCCGGTAAAGAATGAATTCAGGGATTCTGTTGAATTCCAGAAATCGATTTGGTAAAATTTGTAATCAAAACTTCACATTCTATAGAATGTTGGATCCCCCGCCGGCAAAGTGCTGTCTGAGAGTGTCGTTCTTGCCAAGCGTAAGAGTGTTGTTCCGCTTTGAGTCAGGAATTGAATCATTTCTATTTATCTCTGGAAGATGAGCAACCCTAGCATTCAGTCTACCCCTGGTCAGCACAGGCCTGCATGGAAGGAGCTTGCTAATGGTATTTTGTGGGGGCTTCCCATAGTCTGTCACTCGACGTATGTCTCTGTTCCCTCCTTCAGGAAATGATTGGTTACATAAGTGCTTCCATAGCACAGTTTTTACTTGGGCTTTAGAAACAAAAGTAGGATTTGTTTTGGCCGAGCGTCTCAATAATTCCAGTATGTGCTGGTAAAAAGTGATGGAACTAACTCTCTCCTCTCTAACAGTCACGGAAATGCCAAGGAATGCTTGCTTCCGAGCATTAAAAAGAATCAGCCGTTCAACCTCCGGGAGATGTCCCAGGACCAGTGGGTGACATCATCAAAGGTGGAGTTTCGTCCGGTCAAACCTGGTACGTACCGATGACTCTTCCTTAAGTGAGTGACGCGATGCTTTCACCGCTTTCCTTTGATGTTTAATGTGTCGGCATTAGGGCTATAATGATAAAGAGATCAATCGTACGATACTGTATATATCATGAACATTTACAGAAGAAACAGAAATGAAAACTATTTTATTACAAACTACTGAAGCTATTTCAATGTTTAAACTGTGATTGAAAAATAAACTGAATTTAAAGAAACTTTAAGACTGTAAAGCCAAGAACGGCAGATAGGGGGAAGCACTAAAAGTATGGTGACATTTTTATCGTAATATTAGGACAGGCCTGAGTTTATGTTTAGAGATAAAACATATCGAGTTATTCAATAAAATCATGAAATCACGGAGCCTTACGCAATACAAGGTTTCCCGATATATTGTTAAACCCTCAGAAAGCATCCAAATGTACAATATCCAGAGCTAGAATCAGAAGAGATGGTGTTTTCACAAAAGCAAATGTTTTATTTGGATGATGATAAATCAGATTCAGACACTGAGTGAAGACAAGTCTTTATTAACACTACGATCTGTGATTGTGTTTGTAATGAAACAGAAGCTCCTGTTCTCCTCGAGCGCAGACACCGGAATGTCAGCAATATTCTGAAGGTGGACATCCCGAAGGACAGACAGGAGAAAGTGTCCACGACGAACCATTGCTTTTTCCCAGAGGTACGTTACGAGCGATCCATGGTTTCCTCCATTGGGTTCCAGTAGATATTTTCTGCTGATCATGATGTAAACTGGTCGTGTAAAACCTAATAAGTAGAACTGAGCGATTGGGCCTAAAAAATACCAGAAGAAAATCATATTTACTCACATATTTACCCCCCCCACATTAACCTCTTAAGCCCGAGAGTCCCCGGTACCGGGGACTTGCCCCTTGTGCGTTACATTTTCACTCATAGCTCACGAACCCTGAGAATAACCCACACATATTAAATACTGTTGTGTTCAGCGGAAACTCCTCTAAAAACGTATCTAATTCAATTTCATATCCGTTAACCACAGCTCGAACGCCATGCAAATAAACAACAACATGTCCGGAGTATAATTCATGACCACGTTTTTGTTTATGTGCGATATGTATCCACATTATAAACGGAAACGCCAAAACCATGATATTAAATGAAAGCTAACAACCAGTTGAATCCAGTGATATGCAACTCATTTACATTGCATGAAGTATTTCAGAGCAGGGAGCGAAAGTTCCACGAAAAAACGCCAGCGAAAACCAAGCAAGCATGTAAATCTTGTCTTACCTTTGCCGTTTTTTCAACAAAAAGTTATTTCCATAGCGATAAAAGTCCGTTTGTTGTTATGTCCGGTCAATAGCTTCGCGAAAACGCCATTTTGCATTTTTTCTGTGGTTCCTTGGTCTCATAACGTCACCAAATATGGAATGACTCCCCGTGCGTAAGAGGTGGTCTCTCCACGCTGCGCGTCGTGTGATTCGTCGGCGATCCCGTCAGTCTCAAAATGGTTGAGCTGATTGGTTTCCATAGAATCAGAGCTTTCCGTCGATATATAGATCTTCTGGATTGGACAGATGGTCGGGGGGGTGGGACACGCAGAAGCTCGACGTCAAAGCGTTTGTGAGTGAAACGTTCCCAAAAGCGCAGCAAGATGGGGTAAATGAGCTTCCACCCCCTTTTACAGCGTTTCTTTAGGAGTTTTTTTGCTGAAATCATGTCCCATAAGCAAGAAAAGAAGACTATGAACGTAGCTGAAGCTTTGGACAAGATTTTTTCCATATTTCAATTATTGTGCCAAATTGTGCCAAACTGTGCCAACATGGATTACGCCTGAACTTTGTTCAATCAAAACCTTTACAGAATATTAGTTTCTTGTAGTATGAACACCAAACTTGCTACAGATGTTCTTGACATGTAGTTGTTACAATTGATTGTGTTTATTTGCTTCGTTATAAGTAAAATAAGGAGATATTGGAGGAAGTATGTGTTTTTTTAGGCGGAGTTCATTTTTTGGCCATTCCAAACATCAATTACTCTTACCCAGTGTTCTTGACTGTCAAATTAACTCATCCACACCACTCCCCAAGAACCTATCTTCATTTTGATACCAAGATTTGCAGTTTAGGCCTTGTAAAAGCTGAGAAATGCCTTAAAAAGTAAAAGCATAGGATTTTCGGAAAATAGGCCTCAGGGCTTAAGAGGTTAAAAGATGGCCTTAGATGTTTTGATGCTTCAATCTTAAAAAGGTTGTGGTTTTCCTTGATTTAAAGATAATGTTTTGTTCATAGAAGGTGACAATATTGTGAATATAAAAAGATATTTGGCTTCATTACTTGCCACAGGTACTGTCTGTTATCAGGATGCAAATAACCAGGAATATTCCTTTACTAACATCTTCATCTTTGTAATTATGGATATAGTACTCTGTGTTTACCAGCTTGTGATTGGCTCCCTCACCCTCACATGTCACGTCATATATCATACTGGCATTAGTGAAGCATAGCTGGTGATTAATGGTGTTTTTCTTTATTTTCCTCTCAGAGCTCAGGAATGGAGGAGACGGTTTGGGAGCAGTACACTGTGACTCTACAGAGGGTAAGTGACAATTCTTCTATCACCATTATTTATGTTATACTTCTGTACATTGTGTATACTTTTAACCATTTTAATGTTGCAAATGGGGATGTAAATCTTGGCGGATTTTACTTGTTTAAGAAAGTAATGTTCAAAATATTAGGAATATAGGTCGTTGATGTAATAATAATTACAAAAAATGTATTTCAATATTTATCCAAACCCCACAAATATCAAGTTGCTGAGGATCTGTTAAACCTTAGAGTTTTGTATTAAAATTGAATAAAATCCCAGTTATTGGCACACCATTGTGTTGCCAAAGTGGTGTATGATGGTCAGTAGAGCATTCACAACACCAATTGAATCCTGACTCCATTTGCAGAAAATGCACCCCCAAATGCTGAAGGAACTTCCACCATGCTTCAATGGAAGGATTTATTACTTGTTATTTGCTGCAAAGTTTTCTGTGGCAGACCAATGCATCTAGGATCCTCAATGTTGTCTGTTTCTTTGTCCATCTTGAAACCCTTGTCTGTGTTAAAACCTTTGGGAGAGACCTTGTTGATGCAGTATAACTACCTGGTGTCAAGACTTGGTTAAGCAATGTAAATATTCATGTACATAAAAAAGAAAACGTTAAATGAGGAGCTGTCCAAACTTATGCTGAGGCCTAGAACTTCTTGTGAACTGGCTCGACTTTAAACACTCATCAGATTGACCTTATTCCTCCTCTATCTCTCTCTTTCCTTTCATTCCTCTCTCCAACTTCAAGCACAACAGGAAGTGCATCTTTTATCTTCCGCTTGACAAGGCTCACATACTCTACACTCACAGACTATCAACTCCGTCTCTCCCTGCGTCAAACTCATCGTAGGAAAACATCTCATGCTTTGACATGCCAGATCCAGCCTTTCAGATAAGAATAGCCTCGTCTTATCTTATCTTATGAACATTAAAGCAAAGATGGAAGCTTAGGAGTATTTGAGAAAACAATATTCTCAGTGTGAGCGTTAGTTTACAGGGTCTGTATCACCACAGAGATAATGCTGTAACTCCCTCCACAAAATAAGCTATACTTTTAAGCTTTTTAGCCAGTTTGTTTTCTTTTTAATGACATTAAAGTGTTCTATGTTTGAGGCAGAGTTGAGAAAACATGCATGGTGACATCTTGGATTTCTTTGTTCGATCTCAGTGAGAAAGTTTCTAGATTGAGTCTATCACGCCTCTCTAAAGTTTGGATTTCGCCCCTCTGCTTGCTTTGCTTTCTTTCAGGTGCATGCAACCAGGAGTGTTCATGGGTTTGGCACTGGAAATAACTTTGCCATAGGTTTCTGCAATAACCAGAGTTTAAAAAAGCTTTAAAGGTGTCATTAAATGGATTTATTTAAAATGGTCCAGGTCAAATTAAATGGATGTTTACCACTCGATGGCTAACATTTGCATGCAAACTTTGATGTTGTTTTGTACTTGTTGGCAATGAGTAACATAACCCAGCCCCCATATCTCTGTGGTTTTCTTGAATTAAGATAGAGATAGGTCAAATGGGTTGCTATGGTAAACAGTCTGGTTGCTATGGAAAGGTTAGTGAAAAAAATGTTCCTAATGCCTAAATGAGTAAAATAAGCCAAGCTTCATTTATTTTTGTTGTTCCAAATGTAAGGTCTGGTAATTTCGTTGCTATGTTAAACAGCCTAGTTGCTATGGGAGAGTATGTGATATGATATAATCTTCTCTTTGTCGCTTTACAGTAAGTAAACCAACCTCCATATCTTTATCATTTACCAAAGCTCAGATAGAGTTAAAAAAATGTGGTTGCTAGGGTAAACAGTTTTGTTGCTATGGAGCTGTCAGAGATGTGAGTGTGTGTGTATATATTGCAATTTCCCATTTATTTTTTTTATGACTATTAGAGGTCATTTGTTAACCTTTCTAGAACCTTTTGCACAGTGCGTGGTATGTTCTGATTAGCATCCACACATGTAGGCTGAAACAAATGAGGTGCTAAATTTGAGCTACAGTTTTACAAAGTTTGACACCATTGTTATGTCAATTGAAGATTTCCCAGAATTCCTTTAGTGGTACCAGATATACCAAAGATATAGCAATCTGAGTCACCACATTCATCTGCCGGGAAGCATGTGCAAGAAGCAGACTTTGTGGATTTTGGTATTTGAAATAAGGGATTAATGCTGTACTAAGATACATTTTTTTTTTTTAATTTAGTAAATGCTTTCTAGCTTTTGGGGCCCTAAATATTCCGCAATACACATATTCTTAATGATTTATCAATCTTATTGATGCACCAAATTGTTTATTATCATTTTGCTTTAATTTTGGGCAAAATAGTCTAGAGTGAGAAAAATGATTTGATGCTGTCTGGTTTTATCTCCTGCTTTAATTGAGCCTGAATATATTTGAAGCAGATTGTGAGAGTCGCTCATTAAACTCTGTTTATCCAGCTCTCCTCTGAGGCAGCTACAGCAGGCTGTTATTCAGGCACGCAATGAGCTGGAACCATGTCTCCATTAGCTCTGGAGGGCACCGGCTTTCTGTGAAATGGCATACCTGTAGTGGCGACACACAGCCAGAGTTTACGAGAGATTCATCTCAGATATGATTGTGTAACACCGCCGGCTGTTATTAAACACTACCACCTCAGGCGTGACTGAAGAAATGCATTAGCAAGAGTTTTCACACCCAAAACCATTTCTCTGTCTTTCTCTGGCAGGATGCGAAGATGGGCTTTGGAATCGCTGTGTCCGGCGGCCGGGACAATCCGAATGTGGAAAGCGGAGAGACGTCCATCATTGTGTCAGATGTACTGCCCGGAGGACCGGCCGATGGACTGCTCTTGTACGCCTCATTTGTTTTACTAATGAATGTGTGTTTTTCTTGTATTGATAAACCATTATTTTACATCAGGTTTGAACTATGGAGTTCTTACTAGTGTTCTTTAATATGGAAGTCAATATTGAACTTATTGACTTTTCATGTCTTTTAGGTTTTTTTGTGGGTTTTTTTTCTAAATGTTTCAACTGAGCAAGTTACTGTGATTTGCAAGATAATTATCATGCTCATCTCACTTTCTAGGAGGGTATACACAAAATATCGTCTGTAGAATATTTCCAATTGTTATCTTCACCAAGTTCAATTTACGCTACTTCAAACATTCGGAAATGTGTCTAATGATAAACGTGGTTAAACATACGCTGCTAGTCAAATATTTAAACTCCTTGTGGCGTCATGCAAATTGTATTATTTTACAAGAAACCATGACCATTAAATTATTGTAGGGAATGATTTTGATTCAAAAGAGAACAGATATTTTCAAGATCATAAAAGTACACATAATAATAATAATAATAATAATAATAATAATAATGATAATAAATAAACTACAATTTTAAAACGGTTATCTGCTGTTGCTGTTGGGGTTCTACCACTTCTGTTTGCGTTTATTTCTTTTTGTTGCAGAACCATGACAATAAGAAGAGCTGTGTCTTTTCTTTCCTGTCTATTCTTCTCCTGTTGCACATGATGGAGGTCTCTGTCACCTCTAGTTATTCGTAAATGTGGAAAATCCGTCGTTTTCTTTGTTGTTGTTGTTGTTGTTGTCGTCTTCTGAATGAAAATACTTTTAAACTGCACTTTTACAAGCCGACATCAAAGTTTGAGTACAACATCTCAGTTGAAATACTGGGGGTATTTTTAAGATTTAGGGGGAAATTTCCAAGTGATCTGACTGGAATTTCATGTTATTTTTTTCTATGACTGGCCAATTTAGTTATATGATTAAAAAAAAATATTTAATTGGATCGTAATCGACAAGTTTGGATGTACATTTGTATTTAATGACACAATAGACATCGGATCCGATTCAACGTTGCTTGATTTGTTGAATATTAAATACATGGAAATGGGTAAGTAACTTGGATTAGAAAAATAATGTTTTATTGCTTTGTTTTCTTGTGAACAGTGAGAACGACCGTGTGATACAGGTCAACACCGTCGCCATGAATAATGTGCCTCACTCCTTTGCCGTGCAGTCACTTCGCAAATGTGGAAAAGTGGCCAAAATCGTGAGTATCAACATTACTA
The DNA here is from genome assembly GCA_007224835.1 of Danionella cerebrum. Taxonomy (NCBI): domain Eukaryota; kingdom Metazoa; phylum Chordata; class Actinopteri; order Cypriniformes; family Danionidae; genus Danionella; species Danionella cerebrum. Next base: position 19,861 of record SRMA01025865.1, on the reverse strand, counting down.
TAAAATATGCAATGTTAAATTATAAATGAGCCTCCTGGAATTTTGTAAGCTTATAACAAAAATACAAAATAAAAAGATTAGGACTATTCTAAAATGGTATTTTTCAAATATGTTTATTCTTACAACATGATATAATGATTATTAACCCTACGGTAATTAATATATATTTGCTGCAAAATGCTTTATTGCTTTTTTAATAATTGTTCGTTATTAATTGGTCATTTTCATTAGCCTTTCTAGAATTGTTTGTAAACAGCAGACCAAAAAAAAAAGCAAAATTGTACTTTTTTCTGACAATATTTTTATTGTCGCATAAGAGTTTACTGTTAGCTTTTTAGCCAAAGCTTTGAAACTCAGCAGAAGTAATAGAAAAACATGTATGACATGAACGCCTGGCCACTACTTCACAATCTTTGCAAGTCTGGGGCGAAACTAAATGGAGAGACAGCAATGACAGCTAATCGCTTATTAGCATGACCCGCACGAGCCAATCAATGAGCTTTAAGGTGGTCTAAAGAGACATCAACTCGAGCGACGGTTGTCTGCTTTGTCCTAGCAATTGATCTGTCTTCAGTAAATACAGCGAATCAATGGTTTTGAACGGCAAACCTGCACGACACCAAACCTTCCTTTTGAAAAAGTTTGCCCTCTTCTGGTTCCATTTTTGCTTCGGACCCTAGTTGAATGGTTTCATTATAGTGTTAGGCAAGCATCAAGCAATTTGGAGTCACAAGCTTATAATTAATAAAATCATCTTCATACTTGTGCCTATTTTATAACTTGAACGTATGTCTGCTTGACTCTTTTACAGACCGTTAAAAGACCTCGTAAAGTGTCGGTCCTCAAGCGCCCTCCGTCTCCGAGCGCAGACAGCCGTGATTACAATATATCCAGCTACTACCCCGAGGACAGCCGCAGCATTCACAGTGACCCAGACTCGGATTACCCTCGAGGTAATGGAGGCCTGGGATATCCACGTGAACGAGAGCGCGATCGAAGCCTTGAGAAGGGCCGCATAGACTACCTGGAGCCGGACTACCGTAGTCAGGACTATAACTCTCGGAGAGAACGGAGCCGTGGCAGGAGCACAGAGAGATCACCCAGCTCAGACAGTGGGTACCGCAGGGATGGTAGTCGGGGCCGGACTCTTGAGCGCGGATCCAGCCCTGAACCTCGCTATCATAGGCAGCACAGCAGAGGTAGAGGAGGAAGCCCAGCGGGAAGCTTCGGGAGGGAGCAGAGTTATGAGACGCGCAGGTTTGACACCCGTTCTGATGAGCGGATGATCAGGAGTCACAGCAGAGACCGGCTGCAGGATAATTCGCCATCACCCAATCGAGAACGGGAAGGAGGTAGAGATCGGTACAACTATGAGCCCCTGGAGCCACCCATCAATGTGATGCTGGTGAAAAACAGGCCAAATGAGGGTGAGTGTTACTTGCTTTGCATGACTAGCGTTTTTAATATGATGAGTGCTAAATTCCTTGATGTAAATATTGTTTGGTGCACGGACACGTTACCAGAGACTGGGGCTATTCATTTCAATTCACCCCTTTGTCTTCATCCACACAGAAATGGGACACCCTTTCACGTTATGTGAACGCGCCAAATGGTGTGGCAGGGGCTAGAAATGGACTAAACCTTAAATGCTGAAAATGTTGTTGTAAAGGTCTGAAATTTATTTGTTTGGTTAAGGGTAAATCTGCTGAAAAAAAAATTGTCGAGTTTGAAATTAACATTTTTTTAGGTTCCAGTAAAATAACTCAATTCTGGATCATTTTTTTCCGGCAAAGGCAGTAATGAATTTGACCATTATCCTTGATATTTCACTCAAATAAACATGGGAAATGTAATGTTTAAATGAAAAGAGAACAGAAATAATGCTATGTTTTGATTGTTTAGTGTAGAATATCCACATTTGTGTCAAAGTGAGTAGAGTTGTGGCACATTCCGTGTTGTCAGCTGGTTTTTTGATAGTCGGCAGGGGATTTTGTTTGGAAAAAGGAAACCAGATGTGGTACAAAAGCAGTGATAAACACTGTATTTTGTACATTGCAGATTATCGGTAACATCATATAAAAAAGTTATAATATTATCTCGATGTATCTCAAACAATTCTGAGTCAATAAAACTATGACATTACTTTTTTATTTTGCAGAATTTATATATATATATATATATATATATATATATATATATATATATATATATATATATATACAATTTTTGCTGCAGTTTTCAATTTGCTTTGGTTATTGGCTTGGCACATTATACTGTCTTCCCCCTATATTTCTTGATTACCTTGGTAAAAAATATTAAATATTATCAAGAACTAAAATAAATCTCTGCTGTTTTCATTGAGCTTTGCAAGTGGGACCTTTAGTGGCTCCAACAATATCTAAGCGCTCCAGAAATATAAATTATAACCAAGTTTTACCACTTCACATAGCTGCAGTGTTTATTCCAGCTGCAGAGAACAGGCTTCTCAACATAAGAGTTTCATGTGAGCTTCATTAGGATGGAGAAACAGCTGCGTCTCTTTTGTAATGTGCCCTCTTTCAACCCTTGCACGTCCTAAAATGTTTGTCCTCATTGGTTTTCAATGAAACCCTTCTGTGATGCATTTGCTGATGCCTTGAAAAGTAAACCAATTCTTTTCCAAATTATGACTTTGTTTATTTCGATTATGCTCTGATTCAGGCCATCAGATCAATACTCCATATTTTCCATTTGTATTTTGTTTGTTTGGGTGGTTCACTGAGAGTGTTTGGTGCATACTGCTGCAGGGGGTGCTGTTTGCTCTAAAAGGTCAAGGTCATTGTAGCTGTCGGGTTCATGCTAGGTTCATGTTAGCATTGCTCTGCAGAGCCAATGTTTGTTGTAGTGATTTGTAATGATGATTTGTTGTAGAGTATGGCCTTCGGCTGGGCAGCCAGATCTTCATTAAAGAGATGACCAGCACCGGACTGGCAGCAAGAGATGGGAATCTACAGGAGGGCGACATCATTCTCAAGGTGCTTATCAGACCTCTCAATCATTCGTTTCATGTTAACGCTTTAAAATGGACAAAGAAGTGCAGGTTCCATCAAAGGAATGTATTTTGTAAATCAAATAAACTGTACACAGACTATTTCAGAAAATAAATGCGGCTGGTTTTCAAAACATTTATTAAACAAAAAGGCTAAATTAAGGGTTTGATGTAATTACACTTGAAGAAAAAACTGTGCATTCTGTACATTTATATATTTACAAAGTAGTGTTTAACATAACATTTTACAAATAGTACTTTATTCAGGAATATTGCAGTGTTTGTAATGCAAATAGATATTAATTTATGATCAAGAAAAGAAAACTCTCTATGTCCGCTATTTTTAATAGTCAATACGTAATCCCTTTAAACTCTGGACACTATTGTGGTTTTCTAATGGATTTAATTCTGTGCTCTGTGCAGGCCGATCACTTTGCTCATTTAAGGTATTTTATTTCACCATACGTGAGCTTTGCTTTGGGTTATTTTCTTACTGGAAATTAAAATCTCGACCCAAATTTCTTTTAAAATTTCACATTTCCTTCAATTCTGACATGATTCCCGGCATCAAATGCACTAAAACCCACAGCATAACACTCCCACCACCATGTTTCACTGTGGGAAGTTTTCGTGTGGTTGAATGCCTCTGCCTTCTTTTTGAAAAGTAGGCAGCATCTCTTTGGCCAATAATGACGTATTAAATCTTGGTTTAACGTCAAAATATTTGACATAATACGCTAAAGTGTGTCAACTTTTTTCTCCAGATCAACGGAACAGTGACAGAAAACCTCTCCCTGAGTGACGCAGGGAAACTGATTGAGAAATCCAGAGGAAAACTGCAGCTGGTGGTTCAGAGAGACCAGAGGCAGATTCTGGTACGCATCCCAGCCCTGGCCGACAGCGACTCTGAGCCTGATGGTGAGTTCTTGTCCAAAACCACACAAACTCAGCGCACCATTACCTAGAGCCAGTAAATTGTGAGTTTAATTTTTTTGTTTCTGTCCCTTTAAGAGCAGATTCCTAATTGCCTCTGATTAATCAGATTATTAAAACCATGTACGCATTCGCCAGGCGCTGAGGCTGTGTTAATTATGTGAATCGTTTTTAATAGACTCAGAATGGATGCCGAAGCATAAAACCCAGTTTGTCACAACCAGTGTCAGGGCAAGGTTATCATACCGTGGCATGATTTCTGTTAGATGCCAATGGTGTTTAATGATTCCATAGAGGTGATGCGGCATCAATAGAGTTCAACAAGGGTTATTAAACATCCTCCGGCTGTGTAAATATGAACTAATGGCATTAATAACTGGAACATACAGGCATTAGAAAGATAAGTCTGTGCAGTGAGATGCTCACTTTTTAGCAAAGAGCTGAGATTTACTGGCGATGATCATGCTGGCTATTAACATCACTGTCGGCTGATTGTTCCGCATTAGACATAGAATAGAAGACAAAGCAACATAGAGATAGTTATATGCTGAAATGTTTTTTTTTTATCACATTAAAATTATCTAAAAAACAGCCGATTTTATCATTTACCAAAGCAGAGTATTAAATATTATATTTTATTTGGAGGCTTCTGTACAAAGAAGCACACAGAAATAAAATAATAATCTGTTATATTCTAATATTCTACTTAAAGGTTATTGCTATATTTGTGTTTTTTTTTCTCCTTTGAAGTTATTAGTTTCTAAACTAAAACCCTTTTTTTATTTTATATAACGTCAACCCCACACCCCCTTTATCATTTACCAAAGCTGAGATAAAGTTCAGAAATTTTGCTGCTAGGGTAATGAGTTTGGTTGCTAGGGAGCCATCAGTGATGTCATAACTTTTTTTTTTGCAAATTTTTGTGTAACCAAACCACATTTCTCCATAATGTTTTTCTGTGGCTTTCCTGCGGCTCAGTTGGTAGAGCATTGCACTAACAATGCAAAGGTTGTGGGTTCAAATCCCAGGGAAAGCAAGAACTGACAGAAAAAATATGTTCATTCAAATGTAAGTCGCTTTGGATAAAAGCGTCTGCCAAATGCATAAATGTAAATGTAAATGTAAATGTAAATGTTTCACCATGAATGTTCTTTTTTTTTTATATATCAACACAATGAACATCAGAAGATGTCCTTGTCTGCGAAAAAAACACACAGCATGCTCACAGCCCAAATGTTATTTTGTGTTCTTTTTTTCCAGATAATACAGATATGTCATACTTTTAGCTGATGGACCGCAGAGACTCGGCATAAAGTCTGGTGGCCTTTAATCTTTAATCATGACTGTGCCTCAATCCTGTAAAATTCTCTCACTTTGCTTTCACTTTTTACACTAACACCTTTTTAAAACCTTCTAAAAACAATAAATAAGTTTCAATGTTATTTCTGTGTAGTGTGGGGGCTTTTTTGTGCCTGAGCAGGCATCCCAGATTTGAATTTCATCTTTTTCAGCTGTTATTTTACAGTGAAACACCAGCAGAATCCAAGTATTTAAAAGGGACCACAATGTTTTAGTTCTAGCATTCAGAAAGCTCTAGCATCTAGTGGTTTTTATAGATTAAAGTGGACCTTCATTTGCTTATATCATGATATTAAATCTAGTGGAACAAACATTGAAACGTTCAAAAGTTTAAATAACGAGCACATCGTGAATGTTGGTGAATGCTAATTCTTAATAGAATTGAAATCATTGATAAAATATTTGTTTTACTAATCTAGAACTGATTAAAAACCTCAAACATTTTAAATATTATCATTATTATAATTATTTTATAATACACTCATTATTTTCATTGTGTTTAAAATGTAACAGTATATAATATATTGCATTTGCCTACATTATTTATTTTGTGCGCAATCCTCTGAAAATGATCAAAACTCAAACTTTTTGAAACCTACAGATTATATTTGGAATCAAACTTAAACAATAACGGGGTTGCGTCATTCTTACTTAATTCAAAACAGACGCTGTGATTGGGGCACAAACTGGTGCAGGGACTTATAAGGGTTAACAGTCACAGGCTAACATTAAATCTATTTATGTCACATAAATACAACTCTACAAGTGGAAAAGTAGTGATGTGCTTTAACCTTTTTCCTTTGAATTGTTTTTTGTTTTGGGGAAACGTGGCTGAAATGTGAAATTAACTTCACAAATTTGTCAAATTGTAATGGTTTGGGTTGTCTGAAAAGCTGTGTCATGCAAGTAAAGACCCAGCATTCATCTCTCAAGAAGTACAGATGTACATGATTGAAACTGATTGATCGACTGACCACTTGAGGCTGGTGATAAAAGGCAGAAAATCCCAATGTTAAAGTGCTCGATTGAACAGCAGGAAAAAAAAACTTTGTATTATAGATCACTATGAGTTGCATTATTCCATATTGTATGAAAAGTTAACAAATTTAAAAGTGACTCTGTGTAGAGGAATGGCTTTTCACATTAGCAAATTTCCATTTTAGTTTTGTATTCAGCACTGGTTGAAAATGAGTCTCTGCAGGCGTTGGGTATGCAGCTCAGCCTATTAGAACTGAGAAGTGATTTACACCCTCCCATTTAAATGCAGCACATACTGTTTACTGGCTCTTGTTACCATTGTGTGCCACTTTTCATTCTGACAACTGGCTTTCAGCCTTTTCCTCAGTTTTATTGCTCATTGGTTTAAGAAGGCATGACATTGGAGTGTTGCGTGCTGTCATTCATGTGTGTTCCTGTCCTTCAATGCTGTGTTTAAATTCAAAAAATTCAAAATCAAAAGGTATCTATAGTGCATTTAATTGTTGAACAATGTGTTTTGGTGACTTTCACCCTTAAAGGCATCGTAAACTGGATTATTTTCTTTATATTGTTACATTTTAAAAAAAAATCTATATTTTTGAAGAAAAACAGTTGTTGAGGAGTTCATTATAAAACATAATAACGGTTTTCTGGAAAAAAAGAGTATTTTCTGGAATACAATGAGTCTAGGGGCAGTGAACCCTGGTCAGCGATTCCTTTAACTTCTCCGGCTAAATGAAAGTTCAATCAGGGTTAAGAGTTAAACTATTTGATTAATGAATATAAAATATTCCTACCAACCCGCTTCTCCTTGAGGGAAAAGTTTCGTCGACACTCCCAGATTTGTTCCGGAATCCGTATTCATTGCTCAAGTGGTTCATATCGATGGTTTATTCACAGAGCTCTCAATAAAATCTCGATAAACTCTAATTTGGTTCCATTCTCTATTAATTCACTCTCGAATCACCTCCTGGATAAACATTTGAAGGGAAAATATGTGGTTTCCCAGTAGGGGGACTTCCATACCCTACAGGGGATAACTCCAACATTTAAGGGCTATATTCTATAAAGCCGCATTGTCATTAATGTGAAGACACTCTATTTAATATTACTTATTTTCCTCCATCTATTATAATAAGAAAAATACATTTTATTCGACCAATAATACAATAAGAATAAAAAACTGTAAGAAATACAAGTACATACAATAATAAAAGATTAAAATACTGTAAAAAAAAAATAAAATGGGTTTTTATCAGTGGCAAGGGACAAGCTATTTCTCACAGAGACTGTTGACAGAAGGCTTTACCACCCAATGATGGGTGATCTTTTGTATTCGAGGGGTTCCAACCACAGAGAGGACGATCTAAGCACATTGTAAGATCAGCCAAGTCAGGGCGTGGGGGGCAAGGTTTTAAATGTCATGAACAGTATTTTGTTGTTAATTTGTCGCTTGTTTGGAAGCCAGTACCTATCCTGGAGTACAGGAGTAATGTCTGCTGTTCTAGGTTCACGTGTTGGCCATTCCTGCCTAGGTTTACAAACCACGTCTGCAAGTGTTCTTAGGAACAGATACCAAGAAAACAATGGCTGCTTTCACACTTGCACATCGTAACTGTTTCCAATGCCAGATGTGGTCAACAATGAATCTTGAAGTTACTAGTATGAACCGGCACAGCTGTAGTCAACCGAACTGCGTTACTTACATACTACACTACATTTTTCTGTTTGCTCCCTGAAATTTTTGAAGCACGTTGCATCTGTGTCATAGAAGTCCTCCATGTTTGGTGATTATCGTGGAGGGGGGTGGCGCTAAAAACACCTTATTACATCACGAAGCATCACTTCGTGTTTGAATTCGAATTTGTCTTTTTCGAGGAATTCACGCTGTATGTTTGGTTTTTCAGTACAGGACTCCTTTAATTCCATACTTTCATCAAAATCTCTTTTGAAGTCAATTTAAAAATCTTCTTGTGATACTACTTTGTGAAGTAATCTACATTTTATCTTGATAGAAACTTCACGCTGTTAGCCTTTATTCCCTTGAGTGGTGATACAGGGGGGGCAGCCATGTTTTGGATGGACTATGTTTTATAGATTGGAGGACAGACATGGCATTCAGAAGAGCAGGAGCTCTGTTAATGCGCTGGACATGCTCTTAGATCACCAGCAGACCACACAGTAACTCCCTTCTTTTCCCTCCCACTGCTTCTCTTGCTCTTTCTTCCAGGACTGAATTCTGTTTCTTTTGCTTTGCTTCTGGTTGATGGTCTCAAAAAAGTAGAGCTCTCGACCCTCATATCATTTCAAAGCTCCCACCCATATATGTTCCTTTTGTGATCAGAGAGTTTGAACGGAGGAGTTGAAAGCTGAAGCGAATCGTTCATTCAAAAGTGACCCGTTCACTCATTCCACCAATTTCAATTCTGATATCACAAACACATAAATGTATGAAAAATCATGAGTAAAATAGATTTTTTCTAAATATGCACGAAATTCGCATGATGTGTTTGAAGTGAATCATTCTGAATCATGTGACTCGTTCAGTGTATACTGATTCATTATGAATCAGTCTGCATGATGCCTTCAAACTGTTTCCCATGTTCATTGATACAGTTTTTTTAAATGTTAGTGTCATCGAGGTTTCAAATGACATGAGGGTGTGTCAACGGTGACTGAATACTCATTCCTTTCTTTAACCTTCACTGTATCTTTAACATTTCTGGTACTGTACATCAATCGTTTCCAAGACCGACCCCTCTACTGTAGATGCCTCTTTCCTTCTGTCCTTTTCCCGTTCTATCTCAGGGTGTTGCTAAAAATTAATCACACCTTCTGCCTCTGTATAACACACTGCTATTAGTCTCCTCACGACAGCTTTAAGAAATTCTGGCCATTTGAGTCTCACAGTCATTGTAAATCATCATGCGTTCAAAATACATAATGACTCTGTGTCAAAATCAGAGAAATGATTGTTATAACGGGGCAGATCTTGACCAATTAACACCAAGTCGACAGTAACACGGTGGTCTGTTCTTTGTGGTTGTGGGTCCGTTGAATTCTGTCTCTTCTGGGCCTTCCATAATAAGAGTTCCTTCCTCATTGTGGACTTCTGCTGCTTTCAGACATTTCAGAGATGGAGTCGTATCATTCCTATTCACCTCAAGATGACCAAAGGTCACGCCAGTCTGACCTCTCCTCACACTCTTCGAACGATGCTGCCCGAGAGAACGCCAGGTGAGTGCGGCTCTTTGAACATTGTGAATGTTTGTGATTTGGTCTGGACGGTCTACTGTAGAAGTATACAGTGCTGGGCTAAACTCAGGGATTTTGTAGGATTGAAGTCAGGTGTATCAGAATCAGAAGGATCTTTATTGCCAGGTATGTTTGCACATACGAGGAAAGTGTTTTGTATCTTGTCTTTGATTCACAAAGACAAGATACAGGTAATAAAAAATAAAATATAGATCCAAATTTACAAAATTGACATTCTAAATTCACAAAAAGACATTCTAGCACAGTACAAAAATAAAAAATAGACATTATATATAAAATCAAAGGTGGAGTGAATACCAGTCAGCAGTACAAAAATTAGTGCAGAGTAGTATGTGTAGGAACATTTTTCAGTTGTTAATGACCTGGACTGCCTGAGGGAAGAAACCTGGACGTTCTGGTGTTTAGAGCTCTAAAGCGACGACCGGACGGTATGATCCATTAGCTAAACCAGTCTAATAACCATAAATGTCGCATGTAGGTTGAAACTTGGGATGCAACGGTACACAAAGCTCACGGTTTGGAATGCACCTTGGTTTTTAACCACGGTTTGGTTCTGATGGCTTAGCACATTAGTAATATTTTACCCGACCTTTGTATAGATCCCATTACGAGATATAAGAATAATACGTATTTGTAAGAAGTCGCTTTATTTTGCTGAACTTTATGGAACTGTTAATTCTTTCATTATTTACTTGTTATTTCAAACCCATACAATAATTGTAATATATTTTATGCATGTTATATTGACAAAATTGTTTAAGCCAGGAGTGAGCTTGTAACTATAATATGTAGTTTCTAATTTTAGTGTTTAGAATATTATTGTACTTCCCAATGTGTTTCAGTTTATGCAAATGTAAGTTGCATTGATTTTTATGTAAATATATTTCAAAAACTATACATATATATGACTAAATATGTATATTTATTTACAAAGAATTATCATTTAAGTCTATTTCGATTACATGAAAACAACTGTGTTTTTTTTTCAGGGACGAACCTCAAAGCAGACTGACAAAGCCCACTTTAACCTCCTCACCTTACAAAACCCACGAGGTGCCTCTTCCAGCACAAGAGGAGAGAGTGGATCCACAGGAAGAAGAGCCACCACCACCACCCCCACCACCACGTGAGTATCATTTATAACATTTGACGTCTGCTGGGTCACTGTTTGTTTTGGCCCGTAGTTTAGCATGCACAATACAATGAAAAAGTTTTAGGTAATGTTTTTTTTACACACCTCTGGTTCGTTTAATTTGGTCCGAATCAAGTGGAACAACTGTTGTATAGTTACAATCGTCTGCAGATTTAGTTCTCATTCACACCACACTGATCACTCTGACTCTGGTCAGCGCTAGTTTGAAATATAGCCATGTGACATCATACGGGCCACTCATTGGTCAGATACATCATCGTATGTGCTTTTCAATTGGTTCGAATGAAAGCAGGACACAACAAAACTGGGATAACTTTTAATATATGATTGGTATGATCGCTTATGGCACATGTTTCAAATGTAAAGTTTGACATGATAAATGCTTTGTGAACATACACACACACAAGCAAGTACGGTGGCTGTATTTGGTCAAAAGCCACGTTTTTGTCGTTTTCATGTCGTTCTGATCATAGTTCAATCATTTAATTGCTTTTTCTGTTATAAAAATACACCATTCATTTCAAATGCAAAGTATTTTAGCATATTTTTGCTAAGTAAACCATTTGCTAATGTACAAATACTTTTGTTGTTGCCGAGTACGGGAGGTTGGTTTAAATGATTCATGCAAATTCTTTTGTCTGTGCCTGCTTGATGCCTTTTTCTGGATAAAACTGATGCTCATTTTTATGTAATGTGCAGCAGCAATAAAGACGACCCCTAAAATCCTGCTGAGGCCGAGCCCAGAGGACGAGGCCATTTACGGGTGAGTGGATGCCGTGAGGAACCAGCAGGTTCAGTCCACATCATGCATGATTTTATTTACAGTCTTAACCTCGGGAACCACCCGGGAGCTCTGCTGTAGACACAAGCACAAACGCTGTGGCCATTTCATTAAAGTGACCATTAAAGACAAATGAAATGTCTCTGTATACCTTTGTGACAACGATTAAGCTGCCTGAGGTTGAGAATAAGACAGAATCTAACAGTATGTGTAAAGATTGGGGCATGGGAACGTAAACAGAGACCAAAAGAGAGGTGAGGATCTCATCTGCATCACAGATGGGTGGAAACCACTGCAATCCTGCCATCTTTCTCTCTCTCTCTCTCTCTCTCTCTCTCTCGCTTTCTCTCTGTATTTTAATCATCCTCTCCGTCAGCTCCTCCATATTCATGAGGAAGTGTCAGTCTGCTGCTGCTCCTATCTACTGGGAGTGGCTATTTCTGTGTCCTGCTCTTGCTTATCGAGATGCTTAATTTTAATGAGTGTTAATTTAATCAGCTATTTTTAAATATCATCTACTTTATATCATATGTAACCAACATCGTCCTGGTTTCAAAAACCAAGAGAGAGGAATATTTTGAACTGTTTTTCAAAAAACAATTTCTTCAGAATTTCTAAAATTGAGAATTTATCTGCACTGAGTGGCTCCCTCCATCTCACCAAGTTGTATAATAACATACTGAAAACGGGCCTCCTTCTTTTTTCAGGGCTAACACTGTGATGGTGAGCTTTCAAAAAGGAGAAAGTGTTGGGCTGCGTTTGGCTGGAGGAAACGATGTGGGAATATTCATCGCAGGGGTACAGGAGGGCAGTCCAGCTGAAGAAGAGGGTCTGCGTGTTGGCGATCAGATTATGAAGGTACAAATACAAATTAAACATTTATTTATCAACGATTTTAAAGGTAAAACAGAATGCAAATGTGATATTTGTAATTCCAGTGTAAATATTGTGCGAGATCAAACATTATGCTATTTTTTTAAACGTTTCCAATGATTATGAAACTAGAGAATAGCTACAAGAGAAAAGCTACAGTCATCGGTTGACAATATACACTAGGCTCAGCTTCCTTTCACTGGTGCAGATTATATTTAAAGATATCTCTAACTCTTTATTACTAGTCAATAGCAGTTTTAGGTGTTTGTAATTGAAACTGACGAGTCAAAATAGATATGCTAATATGGAAAAGCTATGAAATGTTTTAACGGCTTGCCACAAGGGAGCTACTAAAAAAAGAGAGGTGTTAGCATTAATATGTGTGTTCCGTAAATGAGATTTGTTCGATTTTTCTTTCCATTGAGAACTATGGTGCGTTTTACTTTTGTGCTTTTCGCTGTCGTATTCAAATAAATCCCATATAGGGCTCTGCCGCTTTCTTCTAACTATTCTGCCATTTTTATCTTTGTGCACAAGCTGACCTTAACAACAAGAGACAGTTAAGGATGTTTCCTAGCTCACATAAAATTGCTAGAACTATGACTTTACTTATTTTATAAGACGATAAACAACAATGGGGTACAGTAGAGTCAAGTGTTTCCCAAAGTCCTGATTGTTGGGAATGATTGCTAGGAAGACAATGATGCTTGATGGCGGTGTATTTACGAGACCCCACATGGCTCTCCATTACCCCTTTAATGGTGGGCTACAGATTTTTTTGGTCTTACCAAATGTAAGTGACTGACGTGCGATGAGTTCACCTTATGGACGTGATTAAACAAAGCCTCATGAGCTGGGGGCCGTATGCTAATATTATGTAAACATGTACCATTTTCATGATTCCTTCAGGAGGTAACAACGTGTTTGGAATTTAATTAGCATTTTCACATTCTTTTTAACTGCGCGTGTGTACTATGTCCCTTTCTCTTCCTGAAGGTGAATAATGTGGACTTTCGGGGCATTGTGCGCGAGGAGGCCGTGCTCTTCCTGTTGGAGATCCCGCGGGGTGAGGTCGTGACCATTTTGGCACAGAATAAAACTGAAGGTTAGCAAGAAAAACAAACACATGAAGCAAACCTGCAACGTATTGTTTCTAAATACGCAAAAAAACCACTGTATCCATATTTGTTCATTTTTTTATTTCATAGCCAATGTTAGAATTTGTTTGGATCACAGTTATAGATTGGTTTTCAGAGCATGTCTGACAGTAGTATTGTAAGTGTCCATTTGAACTTTTTTTTTGATATTTCCCATAAGAGTCTAGCAGCCTTAAGTGCAAAACAAATGCTGACGCACAAATCCTGAAGCTCAGCTTCCTGTGAGTTAGATATCGCTAATGTTAAAATGGCTTGCCACAATAAAGGAACTACTAAAAAAGTTTTTTTTGTCTTTTGAGAGTTATGAGTTGTGATTCCAGCACAACATAAATTTTGTGTGTTTCACTGTTTCACACAAGGAAATCCCATATAGGGCTCTGCTGCTTTCTCCTAAACTTTTCCACCATTTTTACCTTTGTGCACAAGCCGACTGTTAATAGCAAGCGATGACGAGCTCACTTAAAATTGCAAGAACTATGCAAAATTTTTTTCTTTTGAAGTGTAGTTTTTTATTTATTTAGCTAGTTTTTTTATTTCTTTTTTATTATTTTATTAGTTTCTGTTAACATTAATGCATAGGACAATTTAGAAATACAATTTTATTCACTTTTGAATGACCAGAAGTGCTCTTAGAGGCCCTTATTTATTAAATATCAAATTGTAACCAGATTTAGCTTGTGTGATAATGTAAAAACACACAGAAATCCTCATGGTTTTGTTTTTAAGCTGCCTTTCCCCTGAACCCCCCTCTACTGAAGGTTCTGTGGTTCAGTCTATTCCATCGGAAGCAATTGGATTTGGAGTGCAACCAAAAACACTAGTGCACTGACCTCTACTGTCTCTCTCACTCTGCTCAGTCTGTCTTGGTTTCTCTCTGTCTGTCCCTCTCTCCTCTGGTTATGTGAGACAGATGTGTGGTCAGATGGTCAATTTAATTTATAAGTCTCAGGAGCTTTTTTACTTCCTTATTTCCTGTTGTGTATAAAAAGACTACTAATTAAACCCGGTTGATGCAATTGGGTTTTGTATTTAACATTAAAACACCAAACCTGACGGTAATATACATGAGTAATATAAACCAACCCCCATGTCTCTATGATTTTCCCTAGCTGAGATAGTGATATGCCAAAATGGTTGCTATGGTAATGTCACGTTACTATGGAGGGGTCAATAATGTAATTTAATGTTCCCTTTGTAACTATAAGTTATATAAATCAATTTCCATGTCTTTACCATTTACTAAATCTGAGAGTTAAGAAAACTTGGTTGCTAGGATATACAGTTTGGTTGCTAGGGTTGCCCCATTTTTCTACGATATTTCATCTTGAAGACATTTTCCCGTTTATTTTTAATGGCCACAATGGCACCAGGGTTTAGTTAAGGAAGGTTAAGTTAAGTGCAGTCAGCAAACCCATTTTCCCCATTGGTTCACCCAGTGTTGACTGTTTAAATATGATTCATGGATGTTTTTTTCAATCACTGAGCCTGACGCTTGTTTAAAATGTCATGTCTTGTGTCCTAGTTTATGAAGAAATCTTGGTGTCGGGTCGAGGAGACTCATTTTTCATCCGGACCCATTTTGACTACGAAAAGGAGCTTCCTCAGTGCCACGCTTTCTCCAGGGGTCAGATCTTCAAGGTGGTGGACACCTTATATGACGGCAAGCTGGGAAATTGGCTAGCCATTCGCCTGGGCAAAGAAAACCAGCTGCTGGACAAGGGCATTATTCCTAACAAGAGCAGGTCTGAATACAAGTTTGGACAATTTAAGATTATTATTGTCTTGAAATGTAATCATAGACTTACCGGTAGTTCATTTCTAAAATTTATTCTGTTAATTTCAGAAATTTGTGATTTAAAATTATTTTTTTAATTATTTGTATTATTTTTTTATTATTATTTATTAGTAACACCAATGGCTGTATTGGCTATGAATTGTATTTGCATTTGAATATGCAATGCCTAGAGCAATATTTCACTAAAAAGGTGATTATTTAATAAAATTATGATTATATTACATTATGTTATTGTAGATCAATTTATATGTGTGTTATTTATGATTTAATTACTGATTATGATTCAAATATATATATTTTTGTTTATTTTGACTATTTTTTAGATAAATCTCTTCTGTAAATATTTTTATGTAAAGTGATTAATTGATAAAAGTTTCATTACATTATATTATTTAAAGTTATTTTATACTAAGTTATGTTATATGGTTTTCTTTTTTAGTATATTAGTAATAAATACTATAACATATATATTACTAACATGTTTTTTAGGTCTGATCAAAAATGGGAAAAAAATGAATTATTATAGCATTTGTATGTGGTATAAATTTACACAGGATTTAAAATATATTAATTAATATATTTGGATTTAAAATAATAATATTAAAAAGCTTTATTTTATTTTATCAATATACTTATTTTATTATAAATTTATGAAAACTGAAAAAATTATAATATTTTATCTTTTTATAGACGAGTCTCATCTGGAAATATTTTCATGTAGCATCTGTCTTTATTTTAACTTTCTGGTGAATAAATGTTTGCATGCCAACATTTACATGTTAAGGTAAAAATAGAGGTAAAAGCATGTTTATGTAATCAAATATGTAAATTATAAAAATGTGGTGTTGCACATCGTAAACAAGAAAAGTCAATGCGTTTTTGTTTTAAAAGTAAAAGTATTCGAATGGTCCACTGTTCTGTGTAAACATCTTTGAAAAAAAGCTCTCAAATTTTCCACAAAAAAGCTAAACATTCTCAGATATTGTTGCTTGAAACCACGTAAAAACTATACAAATAAAAATCTTGCTTTTTATTCATGGATAAAAAGCATGTCCAGAAAGCATTTTAATGGTGTAGCCCTTGCTCCTGTACAGAGCAGAACAGATGGCCAATGTCCAGAACACACAGAAAGGCACAGGAAGTGACCGAGCCGACTTCTGGAGGCTACGTGGCCAGAGATCAGCCAAGAAGAAGGAGCTGAGGAAAAGCCGCGAGGAGAGTTCCACTGCTGTTTCCACACGCTTCCCGGCCTATGAAAGAGTGGTGCTCCGAGAGGGTGAGAAACTAAAACTGACCTTATAAAACAATCCTGATCACACGATTTTAATTTCCCTGAAAAATGGCTTCGTGGCTGAAAGAGAGATTGCTTCTCAGACACCACTGATGAAAAGGTACCCAATAAAGTCACTGTGATTTATGAGACCAAAGCTGTTGTCAGGACTTTGCAAGATGCTGATTCGAGCCGCCAGTTAGGACTCTTCTGACTCCTCCACAATCCTCTTTAAAGCATATTTACTTACAGTAGCTAAAGGCTGTTTATCAGAATTCACGTCAAGTTTTTGCAATGCATCCATTTCCTTCCTGCTCTAAAGCCTGGTGCTCTCTGCAGCGGGATTTCGGAGGCCAGTGGTGCTCTTTGGACCGATTGCTGATGCTGCCTGCGAGAAACTGATCTCAGAGCTTCCGGAGCAGTTCGTCATTGCCAGTGAGTGTCGCTTAACTCTATCGCATAAACTGAGAAAACAAACTTGTGTATTGGATCCAGAAAAAGCCAAGTGGGAGTGCATATGACATCACGGTTCTCAGACAGTTCTGAGTGAGTGGCGAAAGGCCTATTTTTGGCAGGTAGACCATTCTACAGACTGGCAGAAATACAAAGAAAGGAGAAGCAAATTAATTGCTGCGTAGCAAAGAAATAACTGGAATTTAGAAACATGGACGAACATTTGACCATTTTCACTAATCGTCAGGTAATTGCTTGGCAATTTGAGGTAGTAACCCTGTCAAACATGTGATCCAGAGTGAGTGACCGCATTAGCTACAGCAAGCATAGCAAGCAAACTAGCATTTTCTCTAGTAAAACGTCTCCTCAAGTACTAAATTCTACAAAGAATACTATAATAACCCTGAAAACGACACTGAACAACGAGGTTTTTATACGCCTTTAAACTTTGTGTTGAGTACTGTCCCAGTGTTGAAATCCAGAACGTCTAAATGTCAGGGTGCGTCATCATCGGGTAAGTTGTGGTTTACAGTCGAGTTCAATGGTTTTTGACTTTTTAAGTGTGTTATCGACAGAATAACCAACTTTTTTGTATTAAACACAGGCATTTTTCCGCTTGTTTTGCCACCTTTAAATTCCTGTGTCACACAGGAAGACATCCTGTAGCATGGAAATGACCCAGAGGGCAATGTAGAAAAACTCGCATGGTTTCCATCGAATTCTGATTTGAAAAATGAGAGGATAACGTTTTATTTTCAATGTTGTGTTTTTTTTTATTGTTTTTGTACATTCTGAATGAAGCACAATGATCTTTTTATTAACATTATTTGTTATTTTTATTCTTATTTGTTGATGGGGAGGGGAGAAATACACTGCTTCTCATTAGATCATGTTATGAATATTCAAAACCGGTGGCCAATCAGAGCAATGGACAATTATTGCTGATATTTCAATATACTGTGGAAACCAAACCAGTCTGTGAATAGCTGTAAAAAAGGCACATAATATTACATTTTTACATGTTGAATAAAATAAACAGTTCATCACCCCTTTAAAAAAAACACAAACCTAAGTTTACACATTTTTAATTGGAAAATAGAACATTGGTAAATAACAGTAGTTTTTTTTATATAGACTAATTTAATAAATAAATAACGACTTAAGTTCATTGCTTCCATGGAGAGGAGGGAACACCACATCAGGTGTTCGCCTCCCTGGAGATAACAAAACTGTCCAGCTCACACGAAGGACCTACTCCCCCATGTGGTGGCTCTAAGCAGGACAGGACAAGTAAAAAAAAAAAATTTAATTAAGTTTTTTTCCATATTTTTATTTCTCTACCAAACGTTAAACAAAAAAAAAAATGATTTAAATGCCACATATTTAATCTATTGTTTGTTAATAATCTCATTAGAAACAGAACCCAAAGATGCGGGTTCCGAGAAATCCTCTGGGGTTGTTCGTCTCAACACTATTCGCCAGATCATCGAACAGGTAATTCTGTCAAAATGTAAAGTATTATGTTACTTCTCAAAAATTGAATTTTAAGCTGTTTTAAAATTAAATATGTGCGTCTCTGCTGCAGGACAAGCATGCTTTACTTGACGTCACGCCTAAAGCGGTGGACACCTTGAACTACACTCAGTGGTACCCCATCGTCATCTACTTCAACCCTGACAGCAAACACGGGGTGAAAGGCCTGAGGCAGAGGTTAATGCCCAGCTCCAACCGAAGTGCCCGGAAACTTTTCGACCAAGCACTGAAACTCAGGAAATCCTGCTCGCACCTGTTCACCGGTCAGTCCCGGGGGTCCAGAAACCACTGAAAAATGACTTAATAAGTTTCAAAAATAATACTTTTGATAGAAATCCACTCGTTTGAGACTGTACACGCCATGCCTCCACTACTCCTTCTGGGGGAGAATATAAACAGATGCTGAAATGCTCTGAATCTCGTGTGGAGCTCACCTAAATGATCATGTTCTGCTTTCCTCTCTCAGCTGTGATCGATCTGAACTCGGCTAATGATGCCTGGTTTGGCAGTCTGAAGGAGAGCATCCGAGAGCAGCAGAGTCAGGCCGTCTGGGTCTCTGAGGGGAAGGTAAAACCAGTGACAATAGTTCTCCCCCCACTTCCTGTCCACTTCACTCCAGAGCTTCAGTTAAAGTCAACATGAAACTCAAGCAATTGTTCACATCAGCTAAATCTTGATGGGATTCATTTTGAATTTAACGACAGATTTTCTTTACTTAAAACGTCTTTACCCACTTGATCTTTCCTCCGAGCTTTTCTTGTGTTTCTGAAGGCCCTAGTAATCTTTCCTCGTGTGTTGTTTCTTTCTGCTTGTACTGTTCATCATTCTTCAGTGGTGCTCTACAGCTTCCGTTCTGTTCTGTTTCTGTGTTTTTTTCTTTTCGTTTTCACTCCTCTCTGTACACAAGATCCATCATGTGTCTGTTTTAGCTGGAGGGGACGGAGGGCGATCTTGACGTTCAGGATGAGCGCATGTCGTACCTGTCGGCCATGAGCGCTGACTATCTGAGCATGGACAGCCGGATGACCAGCGACTATGAGGACACGGCGGATGAGGGAGGAACTTACACCGACAACGATAACGAAATGGACGAGCCACTGGAACGTCAGCGGGTTTCTGCCATCAGCCGATCTTCTGAGCCGGTCATGCCAGAGGAGGTCAGTTTCCTCGCCTTAACGTCTTTTAACATCAGGGACAAGTGTTTTCCAAACAGTGAACCCTTCCACATTAAAAAGTCTCCGTGCGCCAATCACAGCGGCCGTTTTGAACGCC
>SRMA01025864.1:123517-186751 GCA_007224835.1 Danionella cerebrum | reverse complement strand
TTTTTTTTTTTTCTCTTGTCCTGTCCTGCTCAAAAGCCATCACATGGGGGAGTACATGCCTTGCTGAGTTGGACAGTTTTGCTTTCTCCAGAGGAGTAAAACACCTGGTGTGGTGTTTTCTCCTCTGGATTGGAAATTTGAATGTATTTATTAAATATTTATTAGTTGTGGTTCCCGCGACTCAGTTTATAATAGTTGTGTCAGGACAAGACAGTGCCGAACCGAAAGGGGGAGTGGACAAAGGATTGGGGAAGGGTGAAGGTACACAAGTGAAAATGAAAGAAAGGAAGAGAAAAAGACGAAGAGAGGAAAATAATAATAATAATAATAATAATAATAATTTAGAAGTGAAGAAAAAAAGAATTGCAAATGAATAAAAAATAAAATAAATAAATACCTACCTGAACATGACGCATAAGTCCTAGTTACAGTTCATTTTGTCCATGTCCGTTTGTTATTGTTCATGTAAAACAGTTATTGCAGTTTGTATATCCAGGCACACATACACACATGTTTAAATATACATACATACACAGCCAATATCTTAAGTGAGGTGATAATAATGTTGTATGCTTTAAAAAGCAACTCAGCTACATGGGAGGAAAAATACATAACTTACCAAAGATCACAAACAGTGAGTTGGGCGAACCACACATATCTAACAAACAAACAATTGCAGCACACGGTGCCCAGGGACAGCAGACCCAACCCACCAGTGGCCGACCAACTTCCCACGAATCACCCTCACTCCTCTATGTCCGAGTGCGCTGCGAGGTCCGACACAGAACCGGCTCTGCAATCAGACCGAAGTAACCCGGTGGATCGTTCCACCCCCCGTGGGCCGACATGACCGGGGCCCCGGGCTCCCGAGCCAGAGCATCCCACCCCACCCCACCGAGAACCGCCAGCACCCCAGAGAGAAACGCCCCGCGCCCGGATGCGAGAGAGCAGGGACGCGCCCGCCACAGCGGGGGGGCAGCCCACCCGACAGCGGCCAGGCCGGCCCCCCCGACAGCACAGGGAGGCCCCAGCAGACCCCACCCGCGACCACCACCACCCGCACAGCCCCCGGCGGCAATGCCCCCGGACCCGGGCCCGGCCGCGGCCCCACCAGGGAGGCGGGGGGGGGCGAGGAGGGGGAGGAGACCAGGAGACCAGAAGAGGGCAGAGAGGGAGACCGCACCAGGCGCAGCGGAGCCACCCCCCCAGCCACAAC
Source organism: Danionella cerebrum (assembly GCA_007224835.1). NCBI lineage: Eukaryota > Metazoa > Chordata > Actinopteri > Cypriniformes > Danionidae > Danionella > Danionella cerebrum. The sequence goes on along the minus strand of SRMA01025864.1, from coordinate 185,535 downwards.
CCGGCCCCGCACCCACCACGACCAGCAGCCTCAGACCCCTCCCCCCCCCCCCAGTCATCCATCCATTCATCAATCATTCCATCCATACGCCCATTCATACTCGAAGGGCGGTCAGTCACCGTCCAGTGGACCCGCGCCCACCCGGGGATCCCACGGGCCCGCGCTGACGGAGGGCATATACCCACCCCGGACGGGAGACAGAGACGGCCGCCCACCCACTGCCCATCATCTGCCCCCAGTTGGAGTGTAGTGTATGTGTTTGTGTATATGTTGAAGAGATAAGTTGCATTAAAACTGGGGAGTGATGTCCTGGAGCGTCACCGTTGGTTGACAGCTGACGCCCAGGCACCACCCCCCATTCCCTGCGTGTCTAATATGTATGTAAAATAAGAGGGCCGTCATCTCCGCCCTAGAATTTTGGGGGGGCCACAAATCTGCAGCCCCACCCATCAGATGTGGACGGAGAGACTAGCCCTCCAATCCTAAATGTAGTGTGTCCTTGCAAGTGATATTTGGGGCACCGGGAGGGAGACCGGCTCCCGAAGCGGGTCAGTGCCAGATGTTATTGGTCCTCTGACCGCTTCAGGAGGCAGGCCCCTCTCCAGTGCCCTGGAGATGTTGAGTGTCTAACTGAATTAAAACTGGGGGTCCCCTGGCCTGGAGTATGCCGGGGGGGGCTGATCCGTGATAGGCCGACCCCCCCCAATCCCCCACAGAGACTGAGACCCCCGGGATCCTATGTGTGGGGGTGGAGGAAATGTACCAGGAGCCGATGCGGGCACCATGCCGACGAGCCGACCGCCCCCCACCCAGGGGTGGCACCGCCCCCCGCCCCGGGGGACACGGTAGAGTCACCAAGGGGGGGACGCGGGAAACCAGGCGGCAGCTGCCCCCCTTCGGATCCCATCCATACTCATTCGTTCACACTCATCCACCCACCCCTATGCCCACCTACACACGCATTCACCCAAACACACCCCCCTCTACATGCACACTCACACACACACACACACACGCACACACGCACACGCACACACACACACACACACACACACCCATACACGTCCAAGAGCTGCTGGTCGCGTGCGCACAGAGTCAGCAGTACCTGAGTAGGAGACCCCGCCACACCCAGCCCGGCCAACCCCCACAGCCCCCAACCGGTCCCCGAGCCACCACCCACCACCACACCCCCAACCCCCACCCGGCGGGCCCCGGCCGCAGCACGGGCGCGGACAGGCCCACCACCAGGCGGCTGCAAAGGCAGCGGCACCCGCGAGCACGGACCCCAGAGGCCCCCCCACACCGCCCAGGAGGCCAATCCGGCCACACCGAGCACACCACTCCCCCCGCCGCCCGGGCACAGCCGCCACCCCCCACCCCCGGACCACAGAGCCCCCCGTCCCCGCAGGAGCAGCCGGCACCCGGCGAGGCAAGAGCAGTAGCACCCCCGGAGACGGGTCCACAAACTACATGTCGTCCCAGAGGAGGGGGCAGTCCCACCTGAAGCACACCCATCCGAGAGCAGGAACCGGTGATCTGTTCAGATCCTCTAACTAAAATTCAGAGGAATAGGGGCATTAATAAGAAGTGACAAAAAAACTATTTATGTGAAGGCAGACAACATTTCCGGGGTGAGATAGTTTAATAACATGTTGTTATATTGAGTGATGCTTAGTTTCTTTTTCGTTTTCCAGTTCATAAGAATGGTTTTCTTTGCTACAAGCATAACAGTGAGAATTAATAGTGATGTGTTAGCCTCGAGTTCTAACCATGTACTGTCTAGGTCACCCAATAAGCACAGTGCTGGAGTTGGTGAAATGAGGTGGTTAACCCATGATGTTAGCTGACAGCAGACTTCTTGCCAGAATTTTTGCACTGGTGTACAAGACCAAAGAGCATGTAGATAGTGGTCAACTGTATTGTTAGTGCAGTGTTGGCAAATGTTAGTGTCTGAGAGACCCATCTGGAACAATCTTTGACCTGTGTAGTGTGTTCGGTGAAGTATTTTATACTGTATTAGTTGCAAATTTGGGTTTGTAGATGCTTTAAACGTGTTTAAGCATATCCGGTTCCAGAATGGTTGATTTCCATTTACAGATAACTCTTCGTTCCATTTAGTGGTGGGGAGACATACAATATTGTCTGTTTTTAACATTAACTTATAGATTTTGGATATTAACCTCGGGGTTGTCAACCCAATAAATTGTTCAATTACTGTGGGTAGCTGCAGAGTCATGTGCTTTTTGCATGTTGAAAGAATGATAGATTTGAGCTGTTGATATTCTAAAAATTTGTTAGTTGGTAATCCGTATTTAAGAACCAAATCTTCAAATGAAATTATTTTGTTGTTAACAATTATATGTCTAAAATGTGTTATTCCATTATTTTGCCAATTTGGAAAATATACTGCCCTTTTGTTTAGTAAGAAGTCTGGGTTGTTCCAAATTGGTGTGTGCTGGCAAGGAGCAAGCTGTGAGCCCGTTATCTTAAGAAATTCCCACCAGGCTGTCAGTGAAGTACGTATGCTGATATTCTGAAAGCAGTTGTGATGGTTAATCTTAGAGCTTATAAACTGTAAATCTGCTATCTTAATTTCTTTGCAAAATGTCTGTTCAATGTCGAGCCAGGTGAGTTCTGTCGTATTAGAATTAATCCATTGGTACAAGTGCAGCACTCTATGGCATAGGAAATAATGGTATACGTTTGGGAGCTCCAGGCCACCGCAGTCTTTGGATTTCCTAAGCTTGTGCAAGCCAATGCGTGGAGGTTTGCCTTTCCATAGAAATCTGGAGAAATGAGAGTCCAATGATTTGAACCAATCCCGGGACGGCTGGTTAGGAATCATTGATAACAGATAATTGATTCTGGGCATGACCATCATTTTAATGCTGGCAACCCTTCCCATAAGTGAAATTGGTAAGTGTTGCCATCTTTTGAGGTCATCCTCTATTCTTTTAAGTAGTGGTGAGTAATTTAGTTGTACCAGATCCGACAGCCTCGGTGAGAATTCAATGCCAAGATATTTAATATTCCCAGAATTAAAAGTGGTGGAGAAGGAAGGGTTCTGAAGAACCGTGTTGAGTGGCATAACTGTTGATTTCCCCCAGTTTACAGAGTATTCAGAGACAGCTGAAAATGATTCAATAACAGTAATAGCTGCTGGAAGAGAGAGGTGTGGATGAAGGAGAAATAATAACACATCATCTGCATAAAGACTTATTTTGTGATGTATATTTTTTGTACTTATTCCAGTAATTTTGGCTTTTGCTTTTATTTAAGTACATGCATTCTTGCCTCTTGAAAGCAGCTTTATTAGATGTAAAGTGGCCAATTATAAAACGACTTGATCTCGGAGTCTTCACAGTCAAAACACAGCCTGTTTTGATTAGTTCTAGTCAACCTGTTTCGACATACTTTTGCTAGACATAAATATTGGGAAAGAGCCAGCAGTTTGACTTTCAAACAAGACCACAAGCCACTTTTCAGAACCCATGCTCAGTAAACATCTGTTTTACTGTTTTTCTGATGGTCTGCATTAATCTCCAAGTCTCCCATCATCATAAATATTGGCTTTAGGAACAATTACTCATAGAGAAGTGTGTAAGGGATTTTAAATTAAACAATGATGCAACTATAGCGTGCAAGTTCTGTGTACTTAAAAAGTTTGGTAATAAGGTAATCGTTTTTTTTTTCAGATTTACTGTACAAATGTCTGAAAAAAAAGGAGTTTAAAAACTATTAAAAACTTAGATTTTATTGATTTTTTTTGTAGGACAGTTTTTCACAGGAAGTGAATTTAAGGAGATAGGGGTTTTAAAATGATCAACAAATCCAGAGTTCAAACTCTAGTTCCTTATGCCACCAGAACTGACGTCATTTATTTATTTATTCATTTATTTTTCCCAGTGATTTTGAGCACGGTTTACTTTAAAATGTTTTTCAAATCAAATGTAATTGGTTTAAAGAAAGGTTGACCTTTTCGGGTTTACAGTAGTTTAGTGTTTAGTACAATTACAGTATGAATTATCAGTATGACTTTTCAAAAAGACCTTCCCAAAGTAAAGATTGAACAGATTGTTGTCTTTAATACATTTTATTTATGTTTTCACATTTTTGGCAGCACCCATTCATCCATAAAGCAAACTAAGAAAGTTTAGTTTAACAAAACTATATTTTAATCTCTCTGAATACAACATATACAAAGACCACTGGGCCCAGGTCTAAAACAGACACACAAAAATAGAATAAAAAAAAATACAGGATGCAAAAGGAATTGCATTTAAAAAATTTCGGAGTTACATCATTTACAACCACCCGGCTCTACCAGATCACTTGCCCTGGAGGCAGTATAATACTCTCTGAAATATGTTTATTGATGTCTGCTTCACCGGATCAAGATTTCTGCCTCTGTAGCATGTGATCGTGACGATGTGCAGCCGAGCATCCAGCAAAGCTCATTTCAAATTGGTTGTCTCACAAACACATGTGCTACAACACATCTTTATCAAACAGCCCCCTAATGGAATTGCAATGAAGGATTTAAGCATCTCAATTCACAAAGTTATTTTAATCACACAGCAGCAGCTAGCCTAAAATCAAAAAATGGCCAGTGGTGCTTCGCTCTGTACGTACACTTTGCTGTGATGTGCATTTCCATACGTCACGTTTACTTGCAGTGATGTGATCAATTCAGACAGACGATGGAGGGCACAATGAGCATCCCAGTGCCCGCAGAGAAGCATGGCGCCACAGGATGCCACCGTCTGTCTGCTGCTCTTCTGTTTGTGTGTGAAAGGGCACCTTGTTTTGGTGAATAATTAAAATCCTTGTTAATCAGCTCATCATCGGCTTCACAGTGAGTGAACAGGCATCCAACCATGGTATTATTATTCACACTCACGTACACACACTCCATCTGATTCCCATTTCAAACACACACATGTATGCGCATACACACATAATAGCAGTCAGCGAGTTTAATTGAATGATCATCGGTTTCTCCCTCCGGTTAGATCCCACAGAATCAGACAATCAGACTACTGTCCTGATCAAAGCGCACACTCGCTCGCTTACATTTTTGTCAAATGATCTGATGATGTGGGATGCAACCAGAGGTAATTTCAAATTCCACCAGTACGTGAACCCTGGCTTGATGTGAATTTGGGGGCTGTTATGCAAAAAAAGGAGAGGGAACACCGGGTAAGGAACTACATAAAAAGTTTCATTTATACAATATACAACATCTACAGAAGAATAATGTCTTGTTTGTAAAGAAAATTGTATTGTTAGAGACACCACAGGGAGGAGCCAAGAGTTCAAAAACCCACAAAGATCTTGCAGAGATGAGTGGTGGGGAGGAGTCGAGAGAAGCAGGGATGTTGTTGAAAGTAGAAGAGACACTTTGCAGAAATGGAAAACCAAGAAGCCAATAGGAGTTTCATGGAAGTCGGGGAAAGTGAACTGTAGATCTGATACCCTTAGTGGAGCAAGAACACCCCTTTTAACCGATGGGGCAGGATTGAAGATGATTGCTGATTGGATGATTGCTTCAGTTGGCTGATTGTCAAGACGAAATGCCCTTGCTTGCTGATTGTGTCTGTTCTGGGTTTACTGCACAATAAAATCCTTAGAGTAAATTAACTCTATTCAGTTGGTACTTGGTACTTAGTAAAACTTACTTTTTTACTTAGTACCAAGTAAATGAATCCTTAAAGGAATATTTAATCATGTATTGAGTTTTTTTGTTAATTTTTTTTTTTTTCAGAAATCTGTGAAAGTTCTGTCTTTTACTTATGTTTGCCTTAATGCATCACACTAATAATTAAACAAAAACTATTCATTCATTCATTTTCCTGCCCGTTTATTCCCTTTTGGGATCACGGGGGCCTGCTGGTCTCCAGCAAAATCGAGGCGAGAGGTGTGGGCACACCCTGGACATCCAGTCCATTGCAGTAAAAAAAAAAAAAAAAAAAAATACCCACTAAATATTCTTAATTATTCTTATATTCTTATCTGTATTCAGAAGGGGACCAAATGCTTCCTGAACAGAGTTAATTTTACTCTGACACACGCACACACGCACACACAAACAGGCTGTGGTTGAAACAGGGTTGTAAGTTACATACCAAAATCACCGGGGTATGTGTTAAATAGGAAATATGCAATATTTCCAGACGGAATTAATGCATAACCACAGTGTGGCTGTAAAGATTGTTTAAAAAGGTATTTATTCATTCTGTGTTATTCCAAAAAAGCTAAATTTGAGCTATTAACTAAATTTTAAATGAACCTCAAGGTGAAAATTCAATCCATTACCAAAAATATCATACTTTTTAGGCTTTTTGTGTGTTTTCTTGTGCGGCCTGTTCATATTTATTCATGGGCTGGTTGCACATAAAGCTGGTTTTAGGAAAAAGCTGCAGTAAATAAATACAGATACGCTCAAAAACATAAAGCTAAATGCAGGTTCTGAAATGGTCTGAACACTTTTCTTGTTCTGCGAGGTCTTCTGTTACAGGTCATACCAATTTTGTTTTCTCATTTCAGGAATAAATTAGGAATAAAATGTTTTATGTTGTCAGTTATTAGATTTTCTTTTGTTGAAATGATAAGAGGAATAGAAACACATTTTGGTAGGAGCTTACAAAGTGAAAATGGTTACGTTCATGTTTCAGACCTCAGGGGAGTTCATGACCTCAGTCCTCGGTGCATACAAATGTTCACATGGCAACATTCATGTATTTCAAGCGAGAAATTGCGCCATAGTTCACTTTAATTGAGCTAAACTTGTCAATTGTGAACACATGCTGTCACTTTTGGCTTGTGTAACTGGAGTTCGGTAGAACGGCTGTAATCTACAGCTTTCAACATCAGCATTTATGTTGCTCAGAGCTAAACCTGAACATACTAAACTCAACAAAGTGAAACCAATGTCCCATGGAGCTAAACGTCTCCAGTGCATTCACATTTCTCACGATGAAACATAATTCATCATATGCTGATTATCTGCACTTTTTGTTGAAAAGCTTCATGGAACAAATCACTGACATAATTAGTAGAAAAGTTTGAAAAATAAGATAATTTCAGGTCAAATCATTTAAATAAATCATATTTTTTGACACATACTTTAATAGTTCTGCTAACATTATATCTGTCATCAACTGTGCAGCGTTGTTTTTAATGCTGTCATTACGTGCTGTTTAATAACTTTGCATTCTCCACCGAATATAAACCGCTCCTAATGAAAAGCTCATGATGACGCCCCCCTACCAAATGTTTTGTTGTTTTTTTCATTCCCCACCCCCAGCCGGAACAATTAACTGATTTTCATGATTTATAATAATCCCTGAGCGCTACATGCATTAAGCTTATGTTCCTCAGCTGAACTGACATGCACTGAGGAGGACGTCAATACATCAATGCAGAACAAGCTGTAACTGATCTGAACATGCTTCATTGATATTATTGAGGGAAAGCAGTTGGGGGTGGGGGGTTCAGTGGGGGTATGGGGATTTGATACGGTTAAAAGCATTATTCATTTTAGCTAAATATTTGTGTTATTGCTTTGTTCATGACATTATTTGATATGAGATGCTGACATTCTGCTAATTGTTTCCCTGAAATGCCAATTTAATTAAAAATGAGGAAATAAAACATTTTACTCATAGATGTTAATCAATTGAAGAAAATACAAAACAAAATACAAGATAGGTATCTAAATTAAATGTTTAATATGTTAAAAATATCATTTTTTTTCACATGAACATTTTAATTATTACTAAAAATATTACTGAGAATCTTTAACCCTTAGAAATCTATAGCTTTTGGGGCTTTTTTACTACTTTGCAATTTGCTCTAATCAATTACTTTTAAACAGTTGTTCTTTTGTGGAAATCCTTGATATCATTTTTAGTAAAAATTTTTTTGAAATATTTTTTAATTATATTACAGAATAATACAAAAATACAAGTGTGAATATTACAATTTGTACTACAACAAAAACAAAAACGTTTTGATAATCATATAAAAAATCAAAAGTGTTGATTCAAAATAAAAATTCAAAAATCCTCCAAAAAGTAAAGACAAGGTCAAAACAAAACAATGAAAATTATCAAAAAAACACACTCCAAATCAAACATATACACTGATCCAAGCACTGTTTGTGCCACATAACATTGAAAAACACAAGCCATATCACAGTTTTTGTGCTTCCAAGGGTTATCCCTTCTTTTCACCACAAATGGCACTGATTTGGGGTCTGTAAAATGAAACTGAAAGGCTATTGCACTTTTCTAACATTTTCGTGTTATAACTCTTGTAATGCTTATTAGAAAACAAAAACATCAAAATTAATAAGCTTTTGAAACACATTATGTTTAAAATAAAATTAATCAATAGATGGGTCGCGTCATTCCTACTTAATTCAAAACAGCCACTGTGATTGGCAAACGCACCGGTGTATGCAGAGACTTCTAAGGAATAATGTCAGTGTCCTTTGTTTTCTTTTGTTTGTATTTAACTTTATTTCTTTTTTTCTGTAGAGTACATTTTACAGTAAAGACATTACAACCGTATCTACATTTTTTAAGACAATGATATAGCTTTATTTTTGGAATTTATTTGTTCAGATTCCTATAATTGCACTTATGTTAGTTCAGAGGCTTGAGAAAGCGTTTGACCAAAATAAAAAAGATATAATAAAGCACAATCTGATATTCAGAGATCCAACCACACTTAATTTTTCTCATCAGTGTAATTCCTACTCACAAAATGTGAGCTCTAATAATAAGCATTAAAATGAGTTTCTGATGCCTGTCTTCCAAATGCCACGCTGGGGATGAGCAATCGGTCAACAGAAACGATTTGATAATTAGTCCATCCTTCCTCTCACTGTGAGGGCACACATACTTACACATTTCCATCATCTGCTTGATCATTGTACAGCAAATAAACTTGACTCTGAAGAGATAATGGCACTCCATCATGAACAACAAGGAGTTATGTATGGATTCTTTTTAAAGGTTGCATGTAAGAAATCTCTCCCCATCTGTTGCAGGGACTGACATGTGCTTTGCAGTGTTGAGTTGCTTCTCTAGGGGGCAGTGTTACAACATTTCAACTTGGGCTCAAGAGGACTTCATAGATTAAACTTATCTGACATCTTTGTACTTCACAGGAAGTGCTGACATAAGCTTGAAATTCTTGGTGTCGAAACTAAACACCTGAACGTTTTAGAGCAGCGTGAAAAGTGTTGAGTTTTAAAGACCTGATGCATTGCGTTAAAGGGTTTGGGGTGACGGAAGTTTGTTTTATAGTATGTTTGTAGAGGGGTTTGTCAGAAAAAAAGGCCTGCTTGTTTTTTGTCTGGCGTGGAAGAGAGGCTAGCTTGGCCTCTCGTAGTTCTGCTCCACTTTCGAAAGCCGAGGTCAATCTGCATTTTTTAGCATTATTATGTGAGGTAAGTCTGGAATTGAACTCTTTTTCGTCCTCGGCCGTCCCACTGTGCCCCCTCTCCCTCACTCGCTCCATGTTGAGCCATCAGCCCTTTTGTTCCAGTCTCATTGTAATGCGTTGGCGTGGAAACGATGCTTTCTGACACCTGGCCCACATGAGCCAGGCCTTGTGAAACAGACCTCATCACCACCAATCAGATCAGCTCTCCCACAAATCACAACCAATCAGATCACTAGCCTCGCAGACACAGCCGACGCCACAGCGACCGCCGACCTAGTTGTGATCTTAAAGGGACAAAACACACTCATCTACAAAGCCCTGCACCCACCAGCACTGAACACTGTTTAGTGAAGCCCTCATCTGCAAGTGATGTACTTAAGATCGATTATTGTCTAGAAAAGTATAGTTTTGAGGATTCCTAACTCAAGACATATTACAAACTCTGAGTTCCATTAGCGTAATAGTTTTACAGCTAGATAATGTTTTAACAGCATGTATACGCAAACAAAAGTAATCAATACTGATAATTTCAGCATAAACATTAGCTTTTCTACACATATCAACGTTTGCTAACAGCCTTAATATTAACATGAGCTGTTTTCTATGTGGTGTGCCTTGTGCTTGGTCCCAGTTGATCAATTTTCAGCCATGAAAAACATGTGAAACTGGTTGCATTGTAAAATGTTCTCTTGAGAATTCATCCTGCTGCCACTTTTACAGCTTTTTTTACACCTCCTTCCCTCTGTTTCATCCTTGACCTTCAATGTTAAAAATAAACGAGAAAATCTGGTACGCTATCAGTCTTTTTTATTTATTTGTTTGTTTATTTTTGAGAATCAAACTTAAACTTTAGCTCAGAAGGTTCAGCTTTGTGTATGGCATCGATGTTCTGAAATGTTTGGTAATGTCTAAGTCGTTCATCGGATCCTTGGAGCACATTAATGTTCTCTTTAACACAAAGGCAAGTGGGGAGTCCTCAGAGTAATGAACCACGCATTTCACCTGTGCTGAATATTAAGTGTGGATTCGATTTTGCTCTTTGAAACCGAGGATATGCCACAGTTTCAGCTGGAAATGTTTCATTTTAAGATATTATCATCGGACAGACTGTGTATTGGATTATTGTCCCTTTTGCAGTATTTGCCAATCAAATATCATAGTGAAATTGTGTGTACACGCACGGAATGAAGCTTGTTTGTTGACTCCCAAATGGACTATTTTGTGTTTAGGAAGAGGTTTTGTTGCTGTGGGGGGAGATCTATAAGATGTCCTCATAGATGTCTTTGTAATGCAATACGTTGAGTTGAGATTGAGTTTCAGCTGATCCATATCTGTCTGTCCGCTGACAGTGAGTGGTTTATATCCCACATCTGAACGTCATAGCTCTCTTTGGGTCTGTGTGCCTCTCTAGAACACATGTTTTCCACTCACTCTTTGACCCAGATGATGTTGGGTCTGCTGGGACTAAATACTCGTCATGGTCTCTTTGTATTAAAGGCCAGTCTGTAAACAGTTCTTTCATGGTATTTGTAAAAGTAAGTAAGTGAAGGAAGTTAAAAATTATTTATAAATCACATTTTACAGAGTGCTGTCCAAAATGCTTGAAACAATTAAAATACATTGGAAAACAAATCTGACGTAAAAATCATTCATTTTATAAAATCACAAAATTTGACGTAAAAAAGGCATACAGCTGTGCTCACAATTTTACACACCCTGGTAAATTTACTTGGTCATGATTTCTTGACCTTTTTCTAGAAAGTATAAAAGTTAATGCAAAAGCATTTTTAGTTAGTGCTTGGGTGAAGCCATTCATCAAACTCTTTTGAAATCATAAACATAAAAACACTTTCCAAATTACTTTAATCAAAAGTTTACGTATCCCAGCTCTTAAAATGTACTATTCCCCCCTTTAACATCACTGGCAGCCTGAAGTCTCTTGGGGTAGTTGTTCATGAGGTTTTTTAGTAGCCAATTCTTCTTGGCCAAAAAAAAACTCCAACTCTTGTAAATTCTTGGCATGTTTTGCAAGAACTGCACCTTTGAGTTCTCCCCAGAGTGGCTCAAGGACGTTGAGGTCAGGAAACTGAGTTCTGGTGAAACTAAGGACAGGTGGATTGGAGTCATTTTGGAAAGTCATTTGGAGTTATTTGAAAATTTATTTGACAATATTTGGCTTTACCATTTTTTGTGTTATCATTCATATTTTCTGACAAATGGCCAAGAAATCGACATTTGCAAACTGAATTGAAGGATGGCAGATGATTATTTGGTAAAAGCTCATTCTGAAACCGATTTGTGGTGACCAGCTAACTACCGGTCACACCTCTTCTTGAGTTTACAATGTTGCATCATCCGCTGAATATAGTGACCGAAAAGGATGTCCAAGAGGATGTAGTTGTTTGGTTGTATGCCCAGGGGCTTGCCCATTCAACACTGGGGTATTGTGGTCATATTGGAGTTTTGCCTAGACATTTTAGACAAATGCACTAAATAAAAAAGATCTACAATCATTTTCTTCCTACTCATTTCAAGAACTGAATTTTTCAATTTAACTGTGAACAACTGCTAACTCATTTCTCATTTAAAATGCCTTTTATTCCTATTTAGGGAAATATTATTATTATTTTTAATGAAAGAATTAATTTGATGTGGTTATTCTGTCAAATGCAACATCTGGTGCATGGTATATTTTTAATAAATCATAACATCCCATGAAGACGTGTGTGGTATGCTAATTGTGTCAACAGTATTGCTGGCAAACTATCACAAGCACACATCAAAGACTTAATAACATCTCAACATGTATTTCAAGACTTGCATGAAAACATGTGTTCCGTGAAAGCTGACCTCAAGTTTGTTTTTGTGTTTTTCTTCATAATTCACTTTGTTAAAATAACTTGAAGGAAAGCGTTTTCTCAGAAGCTTAAATGTACACTCAGAGTGAAGAATCAACAAATCCTGGGTGCAAAACTGTACCAACCAAAACTGTTCGACTCCCCACTTCCTTCCAGACTGACTGATCACCATAAAAGATTAAATAAATCAAATTTCCTGCTCTGTGCTCTTGGTCTTTTAGAGAAGAGCCCCGATCTTTCCTCTTAAAAGTCACCTAAGGCTCTGCTCAGATTCTGTCCGGATGGTTCAAAATCTACTCTTTTAACACAAAGGGAGGAGATTAAATTTAAGGTAAGTCAGGAACCAGACCTACAAAGATCAAAACTCTGCATGTGAGCGAGCCAGACTGCTTTCATGTACTTTATAGAAAGCTACAGTGCCAGAGATCTGATCATTTCTCTTTTTTTAATCTACCTTTATCTTCCTTTTCATACCATCCATCTTTGTGCAGTATATTGTTATAGGTCTGTTAAACAAACTCCCATAATAGAGAAAATGTTAGCAATATGTGTACAAATGATAATTTGCCTTTAATTTTAATGATTTCTTTATAACTTTCCTAAGCTGAGATTTTGGCTCCTATGTAAATAGTCTGGTTGCTATGGAGGGGTCGGTGACATAATGTTATGTTCCCCTTGTTACTAGTAAAATAACCCCATGCCTTTATGATTTTCCTTAACTGAGATGAAGATATGTCAAGTTGGTTGCTATGGTAAATAGTGTTGTTGCTATGGAGGGATCAGTGACAGTAAAATGTTGTCTTTGTCACTGTAAGTTATACAAATTGACCCCTAAGTTCCTATCATTTACCAATGCTGAGATAGAGTTCAGAAAATGTGGTTGCTACGGTAAACCTTTTGGTTCCTGGAAAGCTGTCTGTGATGTCATCAAAAAACTAAGTTCAAATTAATTATCATGATTACAATATTCAAAACCCCCTTTCTCAATGATTTTTCTTCAATTTTTGTTGCCTTCTCCCATTTATTTTCAATAACCATTATATAAGTTTTACAAAATTTGACCCCATGTTAAGTCAAGAGGAATTTTTCAACTTGAATCAACTTTTGCAACATTTCAAGCCAACATGAAAAATTGCAGTGAGATAAATAAAGGTGAGACACCCATTTAATGAATAAATCCAACTTTTTTTAATAACAATTTTGAACATTTTCTACAAAGTGAGTAGAGTGAAATTGATCAATCCCAATACAAAATTGAAATGCGTTAGAAAGTGTACAAATATATAAAGCGCTGTATATATTGTGTAGTCAGATGTGAATGCTGGCTGCATTCTTTGTGGAAATACTTTGTGAATATAAATGTTGGCAAAGCTTTGAAGGACCAGAAGTGGCTTTGTGTTTCCAGCCTCCGACTTAAGATTCGGTGCATTTGGATTAAATTAGTTATGGTTCAATGGGGGTCTCTTGATGATCTCCAAGTAATTCAGGGTTTTTTTTTATCTTGAAGTAATCCCACCACACAGGCATACATGCTTCCCAGACCAGTCTAACTAGATAATTATCCAGGTTTGTCCTAAGTCGACGTTTAAAGCAGATTAAACAAATGAATGAATCATTTAAATTCCAGTAAGACAACCTGATTAAATGGCCCTAATTTGCTTCAGACTTTTAGCTTTTAAGTAAGTAGCAAAAGAACATGTTTAATGTCGTTGAATATTTTGCAATTATCCACATTTGTTTCTGAATTTTACCCATTTACAAATGATATAATTAAGGGTTTATTTTTCTGAACACCAGTCGGTTGCAAGGCCACACACACTGACTCCTGAAGGTAGATCACTACAGAACTAGATTAATCAGAGGGAGAGCACCAAAAAGAGTGTGCAATCTCTAGGATAAGTGTCCATCACCAACAAGCAACAGTGCAACAGTTCACTTTCCGACTGCGAACAGCTCGTCTGTTCTTATTCAGAGAACGGTGGCTCCCCTTCCCTAACTGCCACAGTTTTATGGTCCCTCGGAAACTTCTGATCCGTTTCTCCATATCTGCTCGTAGAGCACAGTGGTAGTGGGTTTTTCGAACAGTTATTGTGTAACATCAGCAACCCTTTCCAATGTTCCCACCTTTTCCTGCACGGGGAATCCGCTTGAATCGTTTCCCGAACCTCCTCTGCAAGTATTCTCGGGAGTAGGTCCCGGGAACCAAAAGGTTGCTTTCACACTTGCCAAAAACACCCATTACCATGGCCAAGTATGTTCACCCCAGTGTGAAAGGGCCCTAAGATTCTATTCAACCATATTTTACTGAACAATGATTTTTTTTTTTACTTAGTTTTATATTTTGAACCCATGATCTTTGCATTTTTAGCACAATGTTCTACTGAGTGAGCGAGAGTAAAAACTGTTCTGTTGGACACAAGAAGTGGCAGTATTTTCTTTCATCAAGGTTGGTATATAAAATGGCAAATCTTTCTTTAGATATTCATTTTTTTCTTTTATTTCTCTATTTTTTTTATAAATTCAAAACCAACCCCCATGTCTTTATGATTTTCCTTAGCTAAGATGCCAGTCTGAGTGATATGCCAAATAGATTGCCATATTCAGATCACAAAATGTAGTGTTGCCCGTGTCACTATAAGTTAGATAAACCAACTCTTATATCTTTATCATTGAACAAAATAGAGATAGAATTCTGAAAATAGTTGCTAGGGTAAACAGTTTGGTTTCTAGGGAGCTGTCATTAATGTCAGAAAACAAATCCATTTGTTACTATGATTAATGAACAAACTTCGATTTCCCTATGATGTTTTATCTTGAAGATAATTTCATTCAAATACTTGTGTACAGTGTACTTTCTGCACAGACTGCTAATCTCTACAGCGGTTGTCTGTTTTTAAGTTTCTATGAGTTCTCAGTTAGAGTTACGAAACCCCAGTTCAAAGTTAATGGGTGAATTTTTCTCGAAACTTTGTGAGGATAGTTTTTGAATGTTCCCAAAACTAGTTTGAAGGTGTTTGTGGGTGTACGAGTTTCCGCGCTGACCTTTAGAGTAGATGCAGGTGATAAATGAGTCTGTTAATGTCTCCCTGTGCCTGCTTCTAGCTGCCCTACAAATGCATTCTCTCAATGTGCACACACATTCCCCATCTTTATTTCTCAAATAAAACAAAATGAAATGGCAAAAAAAATGGAAAAAGAAAATTGTCTTTAGTTAAAAGCTCATTTTCGTTTCCTCCATGGAAACACTCCACCTTGTTCTCCCTCCTCTCCCTGAATACTCTGCTTTAGTCTTTTTAAAAGAGAGAAAAAAAACGTTTATTTTCGTCCTCAGCCGAACAGGATATTACTTTTTTTCCAAAGCTTTTGTCTTTCTTGTTCACTGACTTGTAATCACTCTCTGTTTGTCTTTCTTCCCTCCGATGGCAAAGCATTGACTCACACTCTCTCTTGATGACAGTTTGTTTGGAATAAACATATTGTTATATTGTGTGCACAATGCTGCAGTGATTTTACTGTGTACGTGTGTTGGGGGGGGGGTACATCGATACATACAGTATTTGTGTGTGTGGGTGTTTTTTTTTTTGTGGTGATTAGAGTCCGGGTTTGTGTTTCCTCAGAGGAAATTGAGCAGGAATGGTCTCCGAGAACTTCCAAAAAGCATGGAAATCATATCCAGACCACAGAGATGTGTGTTTGTGGAAATACGTGGCAGTGGTTAGAGGCCAAATATTTCCCAAGAAGCGAGCTATGTATGTAAATCTGACAACCTCTTCTTGGAGAATTTCTGAAGCTTTACAAATGGTCGAAGACAGAAAAAGTAGGATATTTTTAATTGGTTTGAAAATGCTTCAAGTGAATAAAAGCTGCAAATTTAATTGGAAATGTTCTAAAAGAAAAAAAAAGCTTGCTTTCGCAAGTAAACGATTTTCAATCATTTTTACAGATTTTTAAAGATTCTTGTTAATTTTTGTTTCTTTTTAAAGAATCTCAAACGTTTGTACTATCAATAATTAAAAATGCATTTCACCTTTTGGTTGTTTGGAAAGCTTGCCCATTGTCATAGAATTCTGTTTATGAACATAGTAGTAGTTTATTTTTACTAAAGCTAAAAGTGAGTTAAAACTAAACATTGCTAAATTATAATTCATTTTTCAGACTTGATAATTAGTTTTTTGTGGGTGTTTAATAATTTATTATTGTTAATTGTTAAATTAAATATAATTTATAATAAATTAAGTATAATTTGTTTTACTGTATAAATGTCTTTCAGCTAAGTTTCTATGTTTTTTCCCCTTATTATTATTATTATTATTATTATTATTATTTTTTTATTATTTTTTTATTTATTTATTTATTTTTTTACTGTGTAAAACAGATTATTTGTGTTCAGTGGTAAAAAAAATGCAGCATACACCTTTTTGTGTCTATGGAATGACCCCAATTTATGTATTCCTTGTAGGTGGAAAAACATTGAATATTTGTGAATTTGAGACACGTTTTGATGCAAATGTTCATCTTCGGGTAGCAACTGGAAACTTAATTCCGGACTGTACAGTGAAATTCCTGTACAAAATGGTAGAATTTATGAGGAATTCCTAATAATTTGGTGGCTTCAGTTTATATCGATGTCATGTAAAATGAAAAAGCTGCTTATCTAGAATTTCTCTGATATTTGCTACATTTTCCCTGAGACTGGCTGTGGATTAGAGTGGACTGAGCAGCTCTCGCTGGGTGTATGTCTGCAGTCAGTGTCCCTGATGAGTGCTTTCATGCAGGGCTTCTCTGTGTCCAGCAGGGTGAGCTGTGGTGATGTCCTTCCCACCCAAAGACACTTCAGGAAGCTTCATTCTGCAAAATCACTGTCTTTGTGATGTGAGTGAGAGGTTAGCAGCATGACACACCAGCCCTCGCCTCTCACACTGAGCCGTTTGTCGTTTCACATCTGAACCCCTCTCCATCTTCCGCTGCATTTCATACAGATACAAATTTGTTTTTTTTTTCTTTCATGGTGGGGACTTCCCAGGGCTATTTCTTTTTGCGAAAGTTTGTGAGATATCCATGCTTCCAGTCTTGCAACTATTGGAATGTTTTTCATTTTCATTGACTCTTAAAAGTATAATGCGTTTGGTGTAACTTAATGGAAAAGTTTAAGAACAATAATAACAGAACTTGCCAAATATGATGGTATTTGTAAATTGTAACAGGACTGATTCTCTGTGATCTCTTCAATTTTAAAAATTTTCTCTCATTAATTAAAAAGTGAATTTAGTTCAAATAGCAAAAAAAAAATCAATTTTTAAAAAAGCTTGAATGTCTATAATTGAAAAGATGTCACGTCTTGTTCCTCCCACTGACTTATTTGATAAATGTAGTATAATCAGTCAAATATGAACAATTACAATCATAGTATTATAGTAAAATCAGTCGTCTATAACATTTCCAAATTAGTCAGATCGAAACAACTTAAAATTAAGTTGAATCAATGTTGGTTGAGCACAGCTCAATACAAATGGCTGAATGATTTGATTTAGCTCTAACCACTTCATCTGAGCCAACCAATGAATCCAACACTTTTAGGTTGAGCAAAAGCAAAAGCAAAGCTTTCTATGGGAATATAGAAAGAATCAATGGTTGGTTGGAACAAATATCTCCTAAAATTAAATAGGAATTGGTTTGATATTGATAAAAACAAAAGCATTTATTTAGAAAAATGTGATGAAAATGGAAATTTCGTCACATTGTTGGCTCTCCAAAAATCAACTCTTTAATTTAGATCTATATACAAAAAACCCCCAGTCAGTAACTTTTACGGAAACCAAAAATAGCATAATTTAAACCCATTGGACCCATCAGGTATCGATTAAAAATTATTTATTTAAACCTCGGTATAACAGAGCTGCTGCTCCAGCCCTATCTTAAACCTCCACAGTTCTTGCAGGTAAAAGTTTTATGACAGATTTTTAAGGTGAATTTGGAAGGCAGGCAAGGACGATGCTGTAGGTGAATGCTAGTGACTCTGAGAGAAGAGAGAGAGAGAGAGAGAGAGAGTGAAAGAGAGATGGAGCATTACAGCAGCAATGGCAGAAAGAGAGAGATAGAGAGAGAGATGGAGTATTACAGCAGCAATGAGAGAGAGAGAGAGTGAGAGAGAGAGGTGTCTGAGGGCTTTTTGCTGTGGTGTTGGCAGGTTTTCAGACAGCTATGAGGTGTCCGAACACTCTAGGAAGTTTCCTCTCTTTCTGCTTATAAATATTAAAAGAGCAGAGTTGACATTGCCCATAATCCCACACACTAGCTGTTAGTGCTGTATATGCATGTATATGTTAGTCAAGTTGTGCTGCAGACCAGGCATCCCTGCAAAGACAGGAAAACCTGACATCACTGACACTGTTTGGAGCAGCCAGCTAAATATAAAACAACTGCATATTTAAATTCCAAGATGCATGGGATTTATTTTAGCTATGTGTTCAGGTTTTAAGATTTAAAATGGATTAAACTGATTTTTGAAAATTTTCTTTGATGTAGTACAATGGTATGCAACATTTTGGACACCCCTGTAAATTTTCATGATTTTCTTTGAGAAGTCATTGGTTGTCTGGATACGAAAGTTTCCCATATCATCTAGGAGACAAACAAAGTGATATTGGCGTTTACGGCATAGCTCGTCAATACAGTATCTCCTGTATAGTTGAACACAGTGACGCCATCTGCAGCAAGATGATGCTGTTGGTGTTTGGAGCTGGTCTGTGGGTTGACTGTGAGAGTTCTCACCATCCTGCCCTGCTGCTTATCTGAGATTTTCTTGGTCTGCCACTCTTTAGAGAAGAGGGGAAAAAAACAATTGCCCTCGTTTAAATACTTTCTCATGATTGGATTCACCTGTGTATGGAGGTCAAGGGTCACTGAGGTTACCAAACCAATTTTCTGATAATTAGGTAACGAAATCAATAAAATGATGAGACACGCCTAATTTGGTTTAAATAGTTCTTGTAGACGTTCCATGAATTAATATTCACTTTATTTCGAATATCACAGTACCCGTTATCCTGACAACCAATGACTTGTAAGAGAAAATCATGGATATTCATAGGGGTGTCCAAACATTTGCATACCACTGTATATATTATGGGCAAAATGGCTTTATTTTAATTAAAACATGGAGTGTGCCTCATTAATGCCTATAAAAATGTGTGTTAAAGAATCCTGTTCCTCTCTATTTTTGGAGTATTGGCCACATATTTAACTTGATTTTTGTCAAAATATGTTAGTAAAAAACTGACAACTAACAATACGACAAAAAGTTGAGAATACTTTACATTTTAAGACAACCGTCTTCAATAGATTTTATGAGTTTTGAAGCATCCACTGACTTAGATATAAATTGCTCAGACAAAATTTTGGGTCTCAAAAGTTTTCTCAAATCTTTATTTAGATTGTAACTATAATTAATGGAAACGTTCCACCATAATAGGGAAGCAAATGTGTTTTATTTGATTACGTTTGGAGCTGTTGTGGTCAGTGTGAGTCCACAGAAAGCCATGATGAGCATGATGGAGGCTGTAGCTATCGATCAAACCACCACTAAACGCTAAAGCAGAGTGTGTGCATACATACAATTATTTGTTTATCTGGTCACTGATGGAGGGATGGACGATATCCGTCGAAAGGAGCATGATCACACATTTACTCTCCCAATTATTACTGCCACACGGAGAGCAGAAAGTCACTGTAACCTAATAGAAAAGAGAAATAGACTTTTTGCTCAGAAATTGCTTATTTTTACATGTACATCATCTTCCACACATTCGTGCACACAAACCATGACCTTGAAACGGAGTCAGATGTCTTTGACTTTTGTGGTTGTGTGATGGAATTGTGTTTATTATGCATGAAGATCATTACATGTTGTGTATGTTTGCTTAGTTTATTCTTTCTTTTGATTCTGTTTTCTCGACTAAAACATGACAGAAGATGCAGACCATAAAAGACTATGCATTAGTTTAATATCCGCTCTAATAATCTTGATGTCAGTTGGCAAAGTTAAGTGTTTGCCAGAGGGCAGAGTTTGACACAAGCTGTCAGAGGCTCATCAGCTGACGATTCTCTCTCTTGCCTCCAGGAAATATATATGTTTGTGCAGTAACTTATCAATAATTCTCATCATTTTGGCTTTTTATTTTTTTTTTAGGTGGCTAAATGTCTATTTATTGCATATTTCCCTGTGTTTGATGCCTATGGGGTTTGTCACATTTTGACAATGAGTACTTGCATGATGATCGTTATTATTTTTCATTGCATAGAGATAGGTGGTTACAGAATAGCAATATATCAAAATAATAAATAGTATAGCTTACGGTGTGTTGACACTAGTAATTCCAGATCAAATGACACAATTGTGTTGAATTGTTTTTTACAGTGAATCTAAAGATAACAAAGGCATTGTGATACAGCCATTGTGATGACCTGATTGGTCAGTCTTTGCATAGTCTTTGCAATTATTTCACATTGAACCTCAACTTCTTTAACTTAGCTGTACCACAAACATCCACAGAGCCAAAGACACCCAAAAGATGTTGATTTAAGTGCTTTTTACAATCAAGATCTGTGCATCTGTTTATCATTATTGGCTGAATAACTTCTTGTGAGAAAATATCCGGTCTTTTTTTCTAAATTCCGCACCAGGGTTCTGTTAGAAGCTAAAATTCTTGCTTTCTCCCTTCTTTGGTTTCTTCTTGATATGATTTGCTTGAAATGACCGTGGCTCTGATAAGAAATTGTTTACTTTCCTTTTTGATCAGTGCCATTTCCATACATGCCTCACATCGAGCAGTTACACCAGGATTAGGAATTATATGTTATATTCTATTGGATTAGCCCAAAGCTGTTCCTGGAGGTCACATTTTGAAGATACACACCTGGTCACACTAATTAAGTCCTCTTGCTTAAAACCTCCAGAAACAGCTTTGGGCAGTTCTTTAGTTCTTTGGAACACTTCCCTATTGCATTGATGTCTCTTGTCAAGAAGGAAGCTGTTTTGAGCTGGGCTCAAGGGCTTTCTCAATGGAATGTACATTCTTTATATGCTTGCATCAACTTCAGATTTCTGTTTGGATGTGCCCAAATTGGGGTCTTGACTCAAATAGTTGTAGAGACTAAATGAAGAGATTTTAGTCATTTTGTCAAACACAGATCACCTGTATGGTGGTAGAAGGCTTAAATCAATAGTTTTCTATTAGAAATGGACCCAAAACTGGGGAAAGCATTGTCTTTATTTGAGGCTGAATAATAGATCAATGCTGTTCTGCAGAGAGTCTTTAATGTCAGGCCAGCTGACTTTAAGATTTAGAGGGGCCTCAATATGGAAGCTAATCATTCTCTATTTGGGAGCTTTTCCTCTTTAGAAATAATAAAATCATTGTGGGTTGAAAGTTTGCTGGCTATATTAGGCTCAAAGCAAAATCAAAGTGCATTCTATAATGTTCTAAGGCTGTGGCGAACAATTTTCAGCTTGCATGCATGCCTTAAACATACCGTAAATTCTTGATCTGTGTATTACATGCTGGAATAGAAATAGAAAATAACAATTGCTGTAGTTTTGGTTTGGTTGTTAAACTCAGCGTAATTATCAATAACTATGTCGTAAAGTTTTTGCTCTAAAAAAATAAAAAGTGCTAGATTTATGCATTTTCACGTTTATTCGAAGCGGATTTCGGAGAAAAGCACAAGCAATATTTTCAAATGGTCAGTTAATCATAGCAAGAGCCCAAAGAAAAGGTTCTAGGTATTGACACAAGTGCTGTAGAAGGAAGGGGTTTTTATAAGCTTTAGGGTTAGCTATATATATACTGCTAACATAAATTAAAAAGTGCTAAAATAAAGTTTCTCAGGTTTGTTTCAAAGATAACATCTGTTTATAAAAGTGCATTTTTACAATAGTTTTAAAACAAGTTGTTGAGTATGAGGACTTAAGTCAATAAAACAGAAATGCCACAATAGAGCCTTAGTATAAACAATGTAATAGAGAGTAGAAGAAGAATCACCATGACAATGAAGCTTCAGGCGCTTCTGAAGAGAAGGCTTCTGTAGGAAGTGGAAAATGAGATGATCAGCTCGGAGTAGCATCAATTTAGATGCTGGAACCAATGAGCTTCCTGAAAAACACTTGCATGTAAACAACATCTTGACAAATATGGAGAAAAGAGGAATGTAACACAGTTATTATTTGCAAAACAATGTAAATATTCATTAATACTAATTTGACTCATAGCCATTTTTTTGTATTTCCATTCAAATAGTAAAATCTGTTCGAACTCATTCATTCATTCATTCATTTTCCAACCCGCTTATTCCCTTTTTGGGGTCACGTGGGTCTGCCGGTGCCTATCTCCAGCGCACATAGGGCAAGAGGCGGGGGTATACCCTAGACAGGTCGCCAGTCCATCGCAGGGCAACTCATATATTTCAAGTGTTTATTTATTTATTTTTAATTATGATTATAACTCTGTTCTCTCAGAAAATTATTATTTCTAATCTCAGATCAGCCATTTAGCTAAAAAAAGAAACTGTAAATGGTCTCTCACTTTACTTCTATAGGTTTCACAACCACAGGAAACCTTGCACAAAAGGTTGTTGCAAAAGAGGCTGATTGTTCACAGAACTCTGTGTCCGAGCACATTAATAGTGGCAAGGATAAGGAAAAGAAAAAAAGTTTTCAAGTGATAGGGATAACCACACCCTGGAGTGGATTGTGAAACAAAACATATGCAAAAATGTGGGAGAGACTTCCACGGGGTGTAAACTTTCTACAGTCAGGTTTGGTGTGCCATGTCATCTGCTGATGTTCGTCCACAATGTTTTCTCAGTTCAATGTCAATGGAGTTACCAGGAAGTTTAAGACCAGAAAGTTTAAGGACCATGGTTTCCCACTTCTTAAATGGCCAGCAAACTCAGGACCTTAACCCCATTGAAAATGTATGATTTGGGGATTTTCATTAGTTATCACCTATAATCACCAAAATAGTACAAGTTACACTTTGACCGGAATTACTGAATTAAATCAATTTTTACACAATTCTGTCAACAAATAGATTTCTACCTATTTAATACATTGCTATTAAAATACACACATTTTCCTCATGCGATATTAGCTCTACATGTTTTTGTCAAACTTGATCAACATAAGTTCAGGCTGATCTCAGGTCTGCTTTGCAGCAAGCTGGCAGCAGGTAGTTAAAGGTCAGCACTCATGCATGAAATGTGATATGAAATGTAATGGTGTCATTTCTGGCACCGTTCCACGGAAACAGCTAGGCACAGGTTGGTGGGCAGCTTCCTCAATGCCTCCGTTTGTCAATCTCTCTACACTATGCAGTTTATATCCGTGTCCATCTGGAATTCAAGGCTGCCAGACTGATTTTGAATTTTTTCAACAAAGTCCACTTCTGCTCTTCCATGATTCGATGGCCCCTGCCTTCTGCGTTCCTTCTGAATGCCTCATTGATGGCTTTATGCCACATCAGTTAAGATCTCATCGTAACTTTTGTGTCATAGGCTGATTCCATCATGCTATTGGAACTGTGGGTCTTTTTCTCGATAGTTTGTCATGATTTATTTAAACCAACACTTGATTGAGGCCGTTAAGGAGCCCAGGGTCAAATCCTATGCAAACTATTAGAACATATTTCATCAAAAATATGCAGTTATTCTTCAGAAGACCTTTTAGCTAGCTACCCTTTCTAAATATTTGTAAAGAGTTTTGGAGTCAGTAAACTCTTGCTGAGGCCAGATGAAGGACACAGAGCATCAGAAACCATCTGGCGCTGTAGCGGTCGTGTGCGTGGGTTTGTCCTTAATGTTTTTTTGTGTCTGGGGAGGTTCAAAACGTCATCCTATACCCTTGCGGAGCTCATCAATGCTTCCAAATATTAAAGTCGCCTGTAAATATTTAGCTTGGGGGAAGCATTATATGTATATGCTGTCAACACAGCTGCTGAAATGCACTTTTGGCAGATCGCTGTGTTTATGACACGAATGCTCTGCATTGATAGCATGTAAACAGAACCAATTTCAGATTTCCTGTCAAACCCCAATGTTATTTCTTGCAGTCCTCTTGAGAGGTTGACTTTGTTTAGATTGTAGATATTGGAGGAAAGAATTTTTTTATTTGAAGTTATAACATTTAGCAAACATTATCTAAAATGTTAAAATATAAAAGTGTTTTTATTTAAAAAAAAGTTGTCTGACTAATAATGTTGCATACCTCTATTCATCCAGCCAAGGACAGATAAGGCCTTTTAACATAAAATTTGATGAAATCATGAACAATTTAATATATGGAATAGAAAAAAAAAATTCACACGGAGCGTAATATCCAAATTTTGGACCCATCTACCCTCGCACTGTCTATTAAACGAATGCAATATGTAAATCTAGATTATTTAAATCACAGATCTTTGAATCATCATAGTTTCTGTCACTTGAAAACACTTTGTTTTACCCTCCCTCCTCTGTTCACACTATTCCCATTACCCTCAGTGGAAATCTCTATATTTGGAACGGCCTTAAATGTAAAAAAAAAAATTACAAATGTAACAAAATAAATAAATAAATAATAAAAAACTGGATATTTATTTTGATGCTTTAAGCGGATTATGCATAATGTTTAGATTTTGTCATATGTGTGCTCTTTTTTTAAATCATGGGACATTTGTTAGTTTATTAAAACGTTTTATTTAAACCCATATTAAGTGCATCTAAAACAAATTAGTCATAATTCAATATATTCAACATTTTTTAAATCTTGTTTTAAACTAGTTTATCCAGATACATGCTCTTTCCAACAAACCTCTGCAAACTCACAAAAGGGTGGATCATAACTCTTGAAAATGGATGAATAAGGAATAAAACAAACATTTTATTGGCTGATTGGTTGGATGTTTTGGGTGGAGGTTTAAAGATCAGAGCATTTTGAACTCAGTGAAAACCAATATAAAATGAAACAACGGTTTATAAAGGAATGCATGAATTTGATGAAATGAATTATTTTTGTTAAACATCAGCCAGGTTTAACTTAATAGAGGTAATGTAAAGTTGGCAAATCAGAATCTATTTGAATGCATTACAGTGTGTTTCGTAAAGATCTGTATATTACAGATACTCTTAGCTCTGGAGCTATTACGTTGTGTCATGTATTGTTCTTTGCAGAGTTGAGCATCAAATCAATAAAACCAAGCGCTCAAATTTGTACTCTTTGGGATAATTTGTGCTGATTTATATCCAGAGCCAAATTTGCGCTGACTTTCAGTTCAGTCTTGGTGAAGAAGGCAACTTACATTTTGCATTGAAAAAAAAAATTGTTTTCTGATCAAAGAACGCGGTCTTAAGCTGAATTCTGAATTATTAAATCTCCATTTGGAGAAAAAGCTTTGATATACCTAATAATTTTTCTTTCTCATGAAATTCCTCCAAACACAGCGAATGTCACAATGCTTGGTTTCAAATTTAAACACTATTATACATATTTACACTATTACAATGTTACATATTGATGCAAACATTCTCCTTACATGTTATTATTAATTTAAGAATATTATGTGTATATTAGCCCTTAACAGTTATATTTAGATTCAGGTTATGTTTAGAATTATTCAAAACTCTACAGGAATGGCATTTACCAAGGAGGAGATTCAGAAAGGACCACAACAATGTCATAAATCTTTTTTAGTTTGTATTGTGCTACAAGTTTTACAAAGTTAGTGAATGTTATGGGAGGAACCTTTTTGGTGGGAAAGATAATTTGGTTAAAACATAAAACAAAACAATTCCGTTTTAAAAATACAATATGATCTGTAAATTCAGTTTAGAGAAAGTTTAATCTATGGAATCAAAATAAAGATCATAAAATGTTCATTTGTGCATGTTTTGAAAACCTTTACCGCATTCTTTCCTTGAATTTAATCTTTACAAATGTTAATTCCAGAGAGTTCTACAGGTGTTAACCCCTGGAAGTTTGGTGCTTACATTGAGACCCCCTCAGTCGTGGACCTTTGAAATTTTTAAGCAACTCAATAATATTTAGGGTGAATGCCCCTCCAATCAAAAATCATATCACTTGAGCAATTTGAGTCAAGCAATTTTGAAACCCAACAATTCACAAATGTTTCAAAGCTTAATGGTGCAATGCCTCATAAGCAGCTAAAGCCATTTAATATTTCATAAGTTCATATTTAAATATACAGCCAGAGTTTTCAGACCATTAGGAGTTACAAAACCATTGTGTCCTCTTAAAACATGGATCTGCTTTCAATCATTTTACTAACCGTAGTAGGAAGCAGCTTCCAGAAGATGAACTAAAACATTAAGTTCACGTTAAGTTCCTTTCTCTTTCTTATCCCAGTTTCAAAAAATGTAACCACTGGTGTTTCATTGTTTTCATGGCTTTTTTTTTTATTAGGGCTCGATAATCAAAGCTGCATGGAACCCTATCGTAATTGCTCAGAGAATTTTCGTTTCATGAATTTTAAAATTTTTTAATGCCTCTATTGCGCCCCTTAATTAGTTTCAGTTTATGGTACACTAACAGTTTGTTCTACGCAAATGCTATTCACCACACACCACCAAGACTTTACATTTATATTGACATTTATGCATTTGGCAGATGCCTTTATCCAAAGCGAATTACATTTCAAGCAATTAACACATTCTGTAAATTCTTGTTTTCCATGGGATTTGAACCCACAACCTTTGCATTGTTAGTGCAATGCTCTACTTAAATATAAATAAATTGATTTAATTTCCAATTGCAACAGGAAGTTGGTTGTTTGGCTAGAAACCTCTGAAAATGACCACTTTTGCTCTTGTCATACTTTAACGAACTCCAGAGAATTTATCTGTTCAATTACAAAAGTCTCATCTTAAATTATACGGCATGTTAAAGTGCTACATTTTTACAAAATAATAAATTATACGGAAGTACTTATTACTCTGTCATAAAATGTATCTTTGGGATCAAACTTGCCATGTCCCACATCAATTGCAAATTTGTGATGAAAACAATGTCCAATACAATAATAGAACTATTCATTCTCACGTATAGCGCCACCCTGTGATCTGACACTTTATTTTGTGTGTGTTTTTTTTTTATCATTTAATTCAACAATTTTGTTCTGAAAGGTGTTAACAGTTGATGGTTAAACACATCTGGTCATAATGCATGGTTGTCAAGCAGAGGTATGGAATAAATTCAAATGCAAAAGCAGAGATTCAAAACACAAGACACAAAACAAATGTACCCTCGTGGGGAAAACCTGACTAATATAAAACTATGCCACAGGAGGACAGCTAAACTAAACTGAAAAATAAAGACACTCAGAAGACACCCAGTAACACTCAGATGGACGCACCTTCAGGTAACTGTGTGAGGCTGTGGTACATAGACAGTGATCCCGTAACTGAAATAGACAGGGGGTTAAATACAACAGGTAGAACACACAACACTTAGGGTCTAATAATCACTAAATAGGAAGACAGACAGGCAGAGGAAAGCAACGGGGAAACCAAGAAAACCAATCACACTATATCAAGGTGGAAGGAATACACAGAAGATAAGGGAAAAGGCAGAAAATAAATAAAGAGAAGGACGAGAGTAACTTTAATTGTATTTTTGGTTAGTGTGGGCTTTTTTTCATTAGATATTTCTTTTAGCACCATTAATGACTCTGAAATTCAAAACAACTATTCATACCTAAAACATATTTCTTTTACATTTTGAATGTGAGGAATGTGAGGATATTGTACCTAAAACTGTGAGTATACCCTCAAACATGTAGGGTGGTTTTTAAAGGGCACCCCCACAGAGGCAGTCTTTGTGAAGCTGTAACAATGCAGTATTCACTACACATTAGGTGAGCTTCAGTGTTTTCAGCGGGACACACTGCTCCGTGCAGGTGATCTGATGCTCAACACTGCAGGCTACAGGCTACGCTACACTAACCACATCATTGCCAGGCCAGGAGAGGCTAATCACTACATCTCTACATTGGCATTCGTTCTCTGCCAACCTTTGCAGTGCCAGGAGATCCACACAAGGCAAATAGGAGCCTCCATGTGGCACACAGATGCCCTGAAATTAGAGAATCTAAGCTTGAACACTCAAGCAAATGAGTGACAAGTACTGAAAGAAACATGTGGAGAGACAAACACACTCTTGAAATGGAGACATCCAGAGTCAGCCAAATAGTTCAGATTCTTTCTCTAAAACATTCTTGCTCTGTTCAGTGATTTTTCAGTGATTTGTTTAATTAAACTGATGTTTGTATTTGTTTTTTGCCTCTGTTCTCATCTCAGTTTAAAAAAATATATATTTTACCCAAGTATATACAGTATATATTATTACAAACTATAAGTTAATGTAATAATCAAAACAATTAAATATTTAATAATAAGAAGAAAATAATTTGATTCACAGATATATTCAGTATATTTTGTACTCACATTACTTACAACTCTAATACTAAATATAAAAAGGGAAATTGAGTTAAAATAACAAACATTTTAACCGAGAAACAAATATGATCATCAAAGTTAAATTAAAATACATTAATTTAATTTTTATTAATTATTTTATTGCTTTATTTGATCAACCAATCACTATACAAAAGCTTTAGTTTTTCAATTTCATATCTTTATGTAATTAACCTTTTGCTAATTTACAAACGGTGTTTTCCAACAATCATTTTTTCCTTTCTTTTAAGAAATTCGTTGCTTGGGAAGAAGTTGAGCAAATGGTGCTTGCTCAAGGGCTACACAGTTGTGGTTGTGATTGGTGGAAGAGAGCAAGCTTTTATCACTCTCCTCACCTTTAACCAGTCTTTTTCTTTATCCACTAAGCCCTGACTGCCCTTATGGACACAATCAAGGTCATTGCTGGACTCCTTTACTGGGAAACACGACCCAGCAAATTTCATTTATAATTGAATATTTCTTAATTTATGCATTTAAAGACACAATTAATGTATTTGTAACATCCAAATCAAAGTTTGTAAAATAAAAGAAGTTTAACAAAAAAAAGTTACCTTATTGAAATCTGTCTGCATTTACATCCTCGTGGCCCAACTTTTGAGATGGGTTCACCAAACTCAAGGTTCTCACCTTGACACAGTTTATGCAGATCGGTCTCACATTCTGTCAATAAATTCTGAAGAGTGGTACAGTGTTTTTGAGGTACGCAATGGAAGAACACTTTCTAGCTTTATTATCAGTTGAGAGAAAAGACCTGACTTCAAGTCAAATGATCAACCATTTAGCAAAAAAATAAATAAAAATAGTAGGTGGTACATTTTAATGCTCAAGACAAAAATTGGTCTTAGCTGTGAAAAAGAATTCCAGTTTTTTTATTATATTCAATTATTTATTTACTTATTAATTTAATTTAATATCTATTTTCATAAAATCATTGTTTTCTTCAAGTCTTTAAAGATAAATTAAATGCTTTAAAACTTGAAATGTTCAATGATGTGTATGCAAAGTATGAAGCATTTTAAAGTTTCTATTATAATTGATAAATTATTTGTTTAAGGGGAAGGGGAAGGAATTATTTCTTCAATTACAATAATTACTGTGATACCTGGAAGATTCTACTTTGATGTTGTTAATATGGTTGATAATTAAGCAGGTCTCCTTCAAACTTCTCTTGATCACTTGCTCTTCTCTGTTAATCAGTTTAAAAATGCTAACTTTTTCAGATTGACCGTTGACTCATGAAGTGTTGAACTTAATTTTGACTGTTATTAAATTCAATCAGTACAGAATGTTCCTTTGAAAGCTACTTAAGTTTAACAAGCTTGTCGGTTTCACCTCTAAATCTCCGTTCTTGTGTTCCCATCACACTCTCGCACTTAGAAACACAACTCTGTTTTCTGCCACACTGTCTCATTGATTAGCCTATCGATCTCTGTTTCCTCTTCCCATTTCCCGTAATAGTCTGTGTGGTTCTCTGCCAACCCTGAGTGATTTCATGTTTTTGAGTAAGTAAGGAAAGAAAGAAAGAAATGAAAATACCAAGATATTGAATGGTTTATTTGTGTTGAACAAGCCCTTGAGAAGATGAACTCAAGTTGATTTCCTATGCAGAAAAAAAACTCTTCCGTTGCCTTTTTCGCAAGTGTTTTTTACGAGCACATGCCCGCTGAACAGCTGTTTGTGTTTGTTTTTCAGTTTCCAAAATGTCTTCTTTTATGACTTGACTGGATTCTCTGGACAGTGTTTTCTGTGTTATCAATTTTCACAAGCTCACGCTTTCAGAGAGAGGCAGTGTGTGGTACAATGTGAGAACATGCCTGAGTTCTGGAGAAGAAACGAGTGTGATATTGAGGCTTAAGTGCTGTAAATCAGTCTGCATCAGATAACTCAGAATTTAACAATGAGGCTTATTCAGTGTTTCAAACCATACTGAGACCTGCTAGAAGATCAGAATTCACAAGTCCCTGGTGTAAAGTTTCCAAATTGACTAATGTCTGTTTGTTTTGACTGTGTGACAAACTAGATCGATTAAAGGGTAAGTGCCATTATGACCAACATCGCACAATTCTATTCCTCTGTGCCACCTCTGGGTTGTTGATACAAGTCACAGACTTCATGCCCAAATGCCAATCTCTGGCTCTCTTTGTGAAGCCAACACAAGCCCAGCTGAAGTTTGTGTTGTTGTATATCAATGATATACATATTTTTTTACTCGTTATTTCTAGTTATAATCCAAATTAAACTGATCGGTTTAAAGGTTTTCATCTTTGCCTGCACTAATTGAGCGAGCAGATGTGTAAAGGGAAGTGACTGAAGCTGTAATTCATCGACTGGCCACTTCAGGCTAGTACCAGAAGTGAGGAGATTCTCATCTGCACTCATGTTTTTTTTTTTTTAACCATGAGGGAAGTGATCTTGTATTACCTTTCACTAGTTTAAGTTTAAAGTTCACTAGCTACATTCACTTGTAAACTCCTTACAATCCTTTTCCTGTTGATGACATACATCCATGTTGCTAAAATATGACCCCACAAACCCTCTAAGCGTGAACCTATGTCTGATGTCACAAAAACTACATTCATGCTTTTATACTGTATATGTTTTTGCTCATGTTCAAGCATCATGGCATTTGGCCATGGGGGGCGGGGGGGGGGGGGGTTTAACCACAAAATTCCTTTACCACTCGTACATTTTTTAACAGTATATTTAGTTTTTGCATCTTATATCAGTGACAAATTACTCTGATCCTCCAAGAAAATTTTTGCATTTTACAGTAAATATTTATACTAGACAAGTGATGCGTTTGGGGATTTAATTCTTAAAATTAATTTATTCAAACAATTGACAGTTATTTTAATTAAACTCTTATACTTTTATTATTCTGGCCAAGATCAATATGCGTTGTTTCAATAATCTTTAACTCTGACTTTTTGCTGTTCCAATCTTTTTTGATGGAAATAATGAATATCAGCGTTGACCAAACAAATCCGAAATCAAAAGTTTCCAAAGCCAATGTTATTTGACATGCTCTTCAACAGTAAAATCCATCCCAGATCCTTTATCCCTAAGGGTTCTGTGACAAGCTAACCTTTCCGGCTTCATAGGAACATTATGTGTTTGTAATCTGGATATGTGCTTTATAGACAAGATCTGGATCCTACCTTCTATCCCAGAGCAGAAGGAGGAGATGATGCAGAGGCCGCAGGCACAGACATTTAGTATATTAGGGTCAAAATCACAAGCCTGCAAACATAATCTCCAGCTTCTGCCAATAGAATGAGGGCAAGAGACTGAAAGAGACAGGAAAAAAAGAGTAGAGCACTACTAGAACTAGATAGTAGCATAATAGAATGTGAATGAGGGAGAGAAGGTTTGGGAGATGAAAGACATAAATGGAGGGAGGGAAAGAGAAATAGGTCTGAATGGATGGAAAATGAGCTGTAAGTGGTTGGCTGATGGAGTGATCCTGATGGACTGGAAGTGCTGGGATGCAGAGTAGTATGAGGCCCTGAAGGAAGTCTTACTAAGAGTTTTTAGTCGTAGAATTACTGGAAGGTCAGCTAGACAAGAGATGAATGTAAATAGTGCAGTGTATAGTAAAATAGTATAGTGTATATGGAGTATAAGAGTCCAGTGCTTTCCTCTCTCCAAGTGGCCATGCCCTAACACACACTTGCACACAGTAAGAGAAAACCAGACGCTGGGTTAAGACTTGAGTGATTGTGTCTGGGAGTTATTTTGTGCACTAAGTATGTGCACAGAAGATCAGTGAAGGAATGCAGAGTGTGTTTGTGTGTGTGAATATATGTGTATGTGTTATTCAATGCGGTTTGGGCACACGGCCAATGATAGCCTAACAACCAGCTGCTTCAACAGGCTTTGGTCACCTTTAAAACTCTCGTGAAGACCTTGCGTTTCAGTAAAAGAGACAAAAAAAGTTGAATGCAATTTGAATTATTGAATTATGATGAAGTTGATCATTAATAATTATTAAATGAACTATCACATTTAATATAAATAATGATGAGACTATTTTAGTTTTGAAACATATTTTTTTTTGCTCCCTTAGAAATAGAAAACATATATGCAAGCAAACATTCTTATATCTTTAATTACTTAAAAGTGTCAAAATATGGAAATATTTTGATCCGTTCAAGTCGCATCACGTGAACCGATATCACAGGTGCAAAGCATTGTTATACGACCGGAATCGACTATAGTGTTTAAGGGAGGAGTTTTACACATCCCTTTGTCTGTGCACATGACAAGTGGTGGAAGAGAATAGTTTTCATGAAAAAGAAGAATAGAATTTATTTTCAAGAACCCATTTAAAACTGTTAATTTGAAGTTGGATGCAGACTATATGGTAAAATTTTTTTAATAAAAAGCATTGTCCAATCCTCATAACTTAATAACAACCCCATTCATTAAACATTTTTTCATGTCCTTTGAAAAAATGCAATTATATAAGTAAAGTTCTCTGTTGCACACAAAGGAACCAGTTTGATGCATTGACACTGAAACCAGCACAGTTTAATCCAATACACTGAAATGCAGCATCAGGATCTGTCAGTAATCTGAGCATTGTGTTTATAGCTCCGATAAACAATGAATGCTTAGCATTGACAAATATGTGGATCACTTTAGAAGGCAAAGCTGGAATTTAAAAGAGGAGGGTAATTGTCAGAAGACACAAACTAAAAGCTTTCTGTTCTTTCTGGTTTGGAAACAATTCTGTATTTTACCCCAAAACAATCTTGGAGATTATTGTGTTTGACCTATTCAATAAAATCAGCTTAAATTTGCTGATAAATTTAGGATGTTCAGTTTTCCTTGGTGGCATGGTGGTGCACTGGTAAGCACTGTGGCCTTCCTGTTCGAAGGTTGCCGGTTCGAGGCTTGCCGGTGACCTTCATTTGCATGTTCTCTCTGTGCTTGCATGGGTTTCCTCTGAGTACTCCTGTTTCCCCCACAATCCCAAAAACATGCAGCAGATTAATTGAATAATCTATATTCCCCTTAGGTGTTAGTGAATGTGTGACCTGTCCAGGGTGCACTGAAGATAGGCACCAGCAGATCCCCATGAGGGTTAGAAGATGAATGGACGTTCAGTTTTCTGTCAGATTCAGCTTTTGATGTTCTGTTTAGTTGTTTTTATTTCTCAAATAAGTTTGTTGTGAAAATATTCGAAATATCCAAGGAAATATTACTAGCTTACCGAAGCACAGTCAGTTGAGCATTTTGCAAAGTTTATGGGTCGAAACCCTAGAAAAAGCAAGAACTGATTACAATGTGTTATACAATCTGCTAAATGCATAAATCTTGCAATAAAAGAAGTAAACTTGAGTATGGATAGTAAACAGAGAAAAAACAATAGGTTTTTAGACTTGATGGGCTCTTCTGCTGTATTCTGCATTCAAACCGTTCCCATAAAACGTTTCATTGAACTTTTGGAGATGTGTTGGGTCTTTATTCTAAGGTAGAATATTTTAAGCTTTAAAATTCTACAAACTTCTCGTATGTTATTGTTGCAGTATAATTTTCACCAGAGCTAGTTTGATTAACCCAAATTTTTATTCAGACCAGGTTTATGTCACGGCACCAGAAAACACAAATTTAATTCAAATGGGGATCTTGATATCTTGTGACCAGTTCTCTTTGAGGTAAGGCCAGAAAACGTCATTAGGCAAAGGGACTGTTTTATAGAATGCTGATGGCCTTTGACTTTAAGTCCAAGTGTTTCTCTAATTTTGGCTAAGATTTGCTGCATGCCTGTAGGGCATATGCTTTACCATTGACTCCAAAGGATTTGAGCTATGAGTCAATCAAGGATGGCAAGACAACAAGAGTCCAAATGAATCACACATGCTTGTTGTTTCACAGCACAGAAATGGACACAAGTGTTCCAGACCATATGGAGCACGTCCACAAGTGATGCGGTTGCGATATAATTGCATTTCACACATCAGTTGAGGTATCATTAGCACTAGCTAATGCTAACTGACCATAACCTGTCACTACAGCATTAGGATGCCAGCTCACATATCGTCATGCTAATCCCCTGTCAGACTTGTACAGCAACTGGCTCCAAGCCTCCTTTCGTTTCGAGCTTTGCTTGATGTAACCAAACTTCTGCTAAACCACATTAACACTGAGCTAACTGTGCTTATATGGTTCAACTGTGTTTATCTTGAGCTGGATATCTGTTACAAGATCATATTAATTTGTAGCTTTTTGAGCAGTCGGATTGCTTATGCAATTGCGCATTTTCATCGTAACATAATTTGTATTTACATTAAATGTAGTTACATTTAAAATGAAGCATAAATGTTGTGTTGTGTTGTGTTGTCAATGGCTGATGCTGTAGATACGATGTAATTACATCCAGTTGCACATGGAAGATGTTGTATGGGATTTTTAAACAACACCCCCCCACTTTTCCTCCAGAAACATTAAGAGAAAATGACTGAATCTGCAGTTCATCCACTGGCCACTTGAGGCTGGTACCTGAGCAACTTCCCATTGACACCAATGATACCTTTACAGCAGAAAACATAGTATAATGGTATAAAAAGTTGACCCTTTTAAGATTTCTTAAATGGCTCATTAGAGTTAAACTTTCAGGCATCTTTGCTACGCCTCTGCACCTTTATCTAGTAGTGATGCACTTTCATGGCTGACCAAGCCAAATCTGAGCATCCTGCCACATAATCTAAGACATATTAGTAGCATCTTGACATCCATAGTTTTAGGCATTCTATTGATTTTACGCATTTGAAAACTGAAAAATATCTGGATTGACAAATCCATGGATATCCCAGTATATGACAGCTTTAGATCTTTCACAAAATACATCTTCTAAGAAGATTTTAAGTTTGTGGTGTGTCAGTTTTTTATGTAATCAACTAAAAGAGAACTAGATGACCTTACTCATTAAACATTTGAAGACAACTTGATGATCTTCAGTGTAGTATTTAATTATTATTATCGACATAAAATAAACATTTTTTATATTAAAGGAAATTTTCAAGAATTTTTAAAAATGATCCTGAGAAAGTCATAGCTTTTCTGTGTAATGTTTTAGAATCACAATGGTGTTTATTCTCATGTAATGAAGAGGTTTTCACATTACTAAGAATTTGCTTCAGTGCATACATGGAAACACAGAGCATAAAGTAGAAAAAAAATGATGTAGCAAGGGTGAGGTGAAATCTGAATTAAAAAATAATATAAAAATAAAGTAAAGTACAGCAATGGAATCTGACTAAATGATGAGATAACAATTAAGATATAATTTGTGACTTTGTAAAGTGATAGTGCAGAGCATGATGATGACTAGCTATAGATCAACAGCAGACGGGTAGAAGCTGTTCCTGTGGCGTGAGGTTGGAGGAGATCACAACCTCATGTCTGAAGCGAGAGGTTCAAACTTCAACAGAAATTCCAAATCTTTTCATTAATTTTAAAACTGCAGTAAAAAAAATTCTAATGTCAGTTCCATACCAGAAATCAATTTAAGCTGAAAAACTCTTTCTCGACAACTCTATTTTATTAAAGACAAAATTTGATACACAAAGCACTTTTCTTTTCACTTACCTTTATCTCGCAGGTGAATGAAGATGGAAGATGTGCTGTTGCGTAACTGTGCAAAGACAACAACTAATAGCAATTCTACATTCTATTTACTGCCGCCTTTTAAGTCATCCATGACAGTATATAAATAAAACAATTGTACATTATACTATAGAAATCCCGAAAACAAGAGAGGTATAGTTAGAGGAGGTACACCTGCTTGAAAACTTGGATTTAAATCTTGAGATTACTCAAATAAACACTTTCAACTTCTCGATTGCAAATCTCCCTCTGGACTCCCTCTGTCTCATACTTTCTATGTGTCTCATCTTAGATTAAAGTGTTTGGGTGTGTTTTAAGGTCCCACATTCCATATGCTTTGACTGATTGAATGATAAATTGACCACATATTTTGTGGATATGTATAATTTCATGTACAGCTGCTGCAAACACGTACATTACAGCCTGCCGTTCTAGCTTTAAACATGAGCCATCTATAGGTTGAAACCACCTGATTACAGAGTGCCATCAATAGCCAATGGTTTGTATGTTGGTTAACTAAAATGGATTTTCCATGGACGACTTAATATTTGCTCAAATATATAACCATAATCCATCAGAAGAACACTTCTGCGAATGCTTCTGTTGCTACATATTTCTTATTCCTGGCCCAGTTCTGTCTTCTACTCTGTGCTTGCATTTGCTGACTCTAAGTTTCTTGTGTCCCTAAAGTGTTTGTCTCACCTACAAGATGCAACAAACTGTCCTATTTGTTCCCTCCATCCCCCATCTCTTGTTCAGGACGTTAATCTTTATTTACAGATGACATGGACACTCATTGTCCTGCGTAATCTCTTTAAACTCTGTAAACCCTGAAAATCCCTTCGACAAAACGCACTCTGAATTCATTCTTGTTAAATGACTTCTGTTGTTGCATTATTCCGTTTCCTAATGTATTCCTAAAGCATCTGCATCTTTTTGCTGGTTCAGTTTATTTTCTGTGAATTTTATTTTCCCGTGCGATGCTTTTGAAAACGCTCTACTGAATATCTTGTGGTGTGTGCATATTTGTAAGTGACACAAATATAGAAATTTGCCTCAAGAGGATGAGAAGGTGAAATATTAATTTGAGAAATATAGCACAAGCTGCATTAAGTTGCTGCTGCTGGGACTGAAGTGCCATCATGAGTGTTCTGAGTGTACTGTATATTTTATATCACGACATTTATTCAGTGCCTAGTTATCAGCTGTTTAGAACCCACCTGATTAAAATGCTCAAGCATTTAAAGCTGCAGAAAGAAGTAGATGGTATTATCTATAAATGTAAAGTGCAATTTTTTACTAACGTTTAACATTTTATATATATGCTTTTTATTTTTAATTTATAGTAAAACATTTGGGCAGCTCTGTCACATCTCTGTCTAATCTCCTTGTTTCCTCCCCACCCAATCAGTGTCCGGTTCCCATCTGCACTTCCCTCTTACGTTTCTTCCTTTCTTCACCGTCAGCTCCATGGTTCATATCCTCTGACTCTCCATGAATGCTTCCTAGCTTCCTGGATATGCTGTACTTATCTCCATGCCCACTCAACCTTTTCTGTTCTACTCAAACTATTCATGGCATAGATGTTAGTCAACTCCTCTCCTGTTGTTCATTTGTTGTCAAGAGTTTTTTTGTTCCTCCAAGTGCAGCCCTCCTCCAATTAATTTTGTCTGTGCTGAGTTAAGTTCTGCTAAACTTATGTGTGTGTGTGTGTGTGCGTGCGTGTGTGCGTGTGCGTGCGTGTGTTTTTTTAATAGTGAATAAATCTGAGTACAGTATCTCACCCATGCTCCTCTTCCTCCTTCCATCACTAGACAGTGAAGAGTTAAAATAACCCTAATCTTACACAAATTACATTATCTAACATAATCTCTCTCTGGAATGAACTGATTTAATTGTGGAGTTTTTGTCTTTATCAAAAAAAAAAACAACAACAGAGGGGTAGACAGGAAGTGAATGGTTGAGAAAGAGAGGATATGGCTAGACTTGAACTTGAACTTCAACAAAAGTTTTGCAACAAGTTCACTGTGCACCATACCTCAGAGTTGACCTCTTGGGGTTAACATTTAACAAGTTATAAAATGGTAAACTCCACCAGAGATGGTTATCGGCACTTTTTTCCAAATATAATGTCTGAACAACATTGAATGAGTTCAGAACAGTCACAGTCAAACAAACAAACCTCAAATATATTTACTAATTGACACATTTTTTTCCCAAACCCTACATATTGAAACCCAGAAATTGCTTGTTCAGATTCTATAATTTCTATAATTTAAATGCAGCTTCTGAATTTATTCAAGTTTGCTTTGTAACCAGTTCAAAGGGGGCTGTGAAGAGTTCAGGCCTGAATTTGTGTGATAGAACAGTAAATAGTTCTCTGGCAACATTGATCAGAATCAGACCATATGGAAAAGAACCGACGGAACTCGACTCTCGAGGCATGTTGAGAAAGTTTGAGATTCTATCAAGAGATTTATATTTTTACAAACCAAAATGAATCACTGGATGGATTGTTAGCATTTGCATATCTGCTCTTTGATACGTTCTGGACACAGACACAAGAGCAAATGTTGATTTATTACAAGAGCTTTCAATATATACTATATAAATCCCAGTGCAGCACTAAAGAGTTCATACGGAAATCCTGTGCTTCCTACACAATCCTAACCACAACGGCTGATCTTAAAGATATACTTCCTTTGTATAAGAGCAAATATCCTGAAGATAACTCAGACAAATGAGTCTTTGATTAAGTAAATGTTTTGACTTCTTTTCAGGGTATGTCTGGTATAATGCTTTCTGTGTTTACCCTCTGCACCATTGCAATGCAGCCCAGTACTGGGCTAAACAGATAGTTTCTAAAATGAACAGGAAAAACTCTTATGGTGTCCTCTGTGTGTGAGGTCTGGATGCAAAAAAAAAAAAAAAAAAAAGAAATACAACAGGCTTGTGTTCTGGACCCCATAGATCCAACCTGACACTGCATCTCAACCAGACTTCCTGTTTACAAGGGTGTGTGTGTTTGTGCTTTTTGAACTATTGCAGCTGAGCAATCAGATCTCATAGTGACAGACACAAATGTCTGGGGAGGAAAAGTCACACTTCATTTACCTCAGCATGAGCAGCTTCCCACATGCAGTATACGTGAAAATTCATGCATATCTCACTCTAGCACACACACACAGACGTTCCAGGTAATTTTTTCTGCTGTGTGTGTCTCAAATGGATTAGGAACCGCAGTAAAATCTTCATCTCTCTTTAGCGACAGCCGCTTCTGCATGCTGGAAGTTAGTTGCTACCGGAGGAAATACAGATGTCTTTAGAAGCAGGTTGATTAAAGCAGATAGTGGCAACCTCTGAACTAAATCGTTACAGGCACTATAAGAGCAAGAATGCTTTCTACGGCCTTCAGTGAGGCACCTAACTCTAGTTTCTTCTGGGGGGCATTGGTCTGCTTCATTTTGGATTGATGTTTGCTTTGTAACCAATTCAAAGTGGCTTTGGGGAATTCAGGCTGGTGCCTGGACAACCTGACATTGCGTGATAAAGTATGGAGCAGTATGAGGTCATGGTGACCTTGATCAGCAATGACAGCATGAGTGAAGGAGCTAGAATCAAACCACTTAGAAATAACATGGGTTCACACCAAACTGGGAGAGTCTGCTTTCGTTTACTATGCTGCCCAGAGCTGGAATTAGCTTCCAGAATAAATCGGGGTTCTCTTTTAATGTTTCTTCTATGAAAATTAAGATCAGTGTGTAAAAGCTGAATAGGAATGCATGACAACCAATGAAAACCCTGTAGGGATTTGATTGTCAGGTATCCACTACTGTTATACCAGAAAAACACATCCTTTGTATTAGATGTGTCTTGACAGTCTGTGCTGATGTCATCCAAAAGTTGATTGAGACAAAGTTTTGGTAATGAAAATTAATTCAAAACCAAGTAAGATTTAACAGAAAACTGTTTTATTTAGCCTAAACTTTGGAGAGGCTATCAGCTAAACGCAAGCTGCATTGAGAACAAAGATGAAGGGGGAAGGAAAATAGAAGAGCTGTATTCCTCTCAGGATCTGGAGACAGAAAGGACAAAAAAAGGACAGAACCTTGTTGTGCTACTTTATTTAAGCAGCGTGAAACTTCCTGTTTGTGATGTAACTTCCTTTTTGTGTTGTATTCCCTGTTCTATTTCAGAAATCAACCAGACAATGCAATTATATTGTTTTTGTTTACAGTTTCAACACAGATTTCATTGCAATCAAACCCATCTTTGATTTTTAAATACATTTTAGTTATTCATCTTCTTCCATAAAGCACTTAGAAAAAAAAACAATTGGTCGGAAACGTGCTATACAAATAAACTTCTAAATTATGCACGATAGAGTGCAATGGAATTTATTAATGCTCTTTCTTGAAGTTTTCAACTTTCTTAATTAAAGGATCATGGATGTATGGGTTTTCTCTCTGCACTTTCAATTCTTTCCAAAATAATGTGTTTGGGTTGATTGGTGTTTACAGGTCCCAGTGAGTGTGCATGTCTGGTTCATGTGTGTGGCCCTCCCTTGGACCAGAGTGCACCACTTTGTTACTCAAGTGTGAGATGATGTATGCTTCTGTAGCCCTTGTGACCCTTCTTAAGCTTAAAACATAAATTAATAAAATAAAATAAAAACATTTTTCTTCAACAAAAGCACAACCTTAATCCTCATCAGCTTTAGAGCTTGATTAGAAGCATAAAAAGCTAGCTACTAGCACGCAGTGTCTTAAAAAAAAAGTAATTAGAATCATATTGTCTGAGATGAAACAGGAAGTTACATCACAGCAGGGAGTTACAAGTTGCTTGAATAAGC
Source organism: Danionella cerebrum (assembly GCA_007224835.1). Lineage (NCBI taxonomy): Eukaryota > Metazoa > Chordata > Actinopteri > Cypriniformes > Danionidae > Danionella > Danionella cerebrum. Next base: position 144,240 of record SRMA01025864.1, on the reverse strand, counting down.
AAACTAAGTTCGCCCCTTTAGGTCTTAAGATCTGGCTCTCTCAGGGTCTTTCCCCTCCCCCAATCTTTTATTCTCAATACAGTTTGTTTACACAATACATATTGTTTATTTGAATAAAGTAGTGTTTTCTGTTAAATCTTCCTAAACCTCGCATCGAGAGTCTTCTATAATGGGTTATGATTAATGTTTCAACAACAGCAGCAAACAGCGATTTCAACACCTTTTGTGAGTTTAAATAGAGTTGAATACATAACTTTATGGAGTACAGTGTTGAAATATAAACTGCGTAAGTTTTTCATTCTCATGTAGATAACTTTGGTGAGCACCAAAGGGATTGTGATAGCAGGAAATTATAGGAGCAATCATGTTTCTGAATGAGTTAATTTAGCACATTTGAATCACCCAGGCAGTTGAATAATTCAGATGCAAAGTGCGATTGGTTGTGTTAAAATAACTACTTATTCTCAAAACAGTTTAACACGCAAATTTCAACTTGTCTATAGAATGCTAACAAAACTTCCCCTTATAAATTGGTTAAATGAATTTGACCAAACCTTTCCTGTCTGAATACTATGTTTCTTTTACTCATTGCACAACAGAATTTTCTCTTTCTCTTAATTATTTCAGAGTATCGTTGGTTGAGCTTTCCGAGCTCCAGCTGCAGGGTTGGAGGTGTTTGACGGCTTTCTTACAAGGTCTTTTGGTTTGCCAGAGGACACTCCCAGATTTGCTTTGCCTCATAAGACAAATCCAGACAGAGTTCAACCATTTAACACATTCCATTATCCAGAGGTTTTGTCCAACTTGGTCTCTTCAAGCTTTTCAAATGCATTAAACTGGCCTCAGATCAGTGACGAGCACTCACCCCTGTGACATCGATCAGTCTAGAAGCTTTTGGAGTTCCAGGACACGCCACAAGACTTCAGCATCTGCTAAATGCATGAGAGTATGTGTTTGTGTGAGATCTTTAGCGTGCCTGTCACAGACAGGCATTTTTAGGGTTGCACGGCTCCTTGTCTTTATGGTGTTTCCAAAACCAGAACTAAACTGGCCTCTGCCTCCCTCTTTCTTGTGAAAACTGACTCTTTCCTTCTCGTTTGTCTCCGGGTCTCGCGTCCACATGAGTCACTCTCTCCTTTCAAGAGTTTAGGCTTGCGACTGTCTTCATCTCGGCTTGTTACAGGCCAAAGGAGATGTTTTCCAGCTGCCACTTTTCAGGTAGAGCTCATTAGTTTGTCTGATACGAACAATCCTGGTTAGATGAATATCAGAGTCCTGGTTCGCTCTATAGCCTGCATCAGGGTGAGCTGTTCTCTAATGATTCGGGTTATTAGACAGGAGCTATTCCTTTGTAAATATCAAATGACCTTTGAAGAGGGTCAGAGGCAGAATTGTTGATAAATTACATCAAAAGCTACTCCTTTTTCACAAGAAAAGCTAAGTTGGAACAGATTTAGACTTGAAAATCTATAAAGACAAACAACCGTGCAATTCTGAAAGTGCTGAATATGGATGGTAATGGGGCTCATGTGACGGGTCTCTGTGTAGACTTTCCAAATCTCCAGATGATCTAGTGATTCTGGGAAGCTCTGGAAATGTTCTGCTTCTTTTCTCTGCTCAACGTTTGATAATCAACTGTGTGAATATTCTCGGAATTCTCAAAAGAGGCTGCGGTTAAGACTAGATTGAGCTCTGGTTATTTTACTTCTGTGTCCCTTAGACTCTTTCTTGCTCCCCCCAAGGCAAAGGTCCTAACACATACCCATGCCAAGAAGTGACCAGAGAATACTTTTACCTGATCAAATAATATTATACAAAATACTGCCACATTCAATAAAAGCAACTTACAACAATATGATTAAATTGCATTAAAAAATGTAAGGATTTTAAATTATCTTCTGCTTTGTCTTTTAGAGTAATGGGGTTCCAAATCACATTGGGCAAAAGGTGGGGGTGCATTCTGAATACCAATTTCTAATTAGATGTTAGTTAAAATGCTCAAAGAAATATCTAATTTCCTACAAACAATCATCAAAAACGCTTCATCAGCAGATTCCATCTATCAATGTTCCATCCATTGTTCCATGTATCCATCTGTCCATCCCTGTATCTTTTCCATCTGTCCATACATCTATCGTCTGTCTGTCTGTCTGTCCGTCCGTCCATCCATCCATCAAGCTAAGCGGCTGCAGACTTGGACAAACAGAAAACACTCGATTGCTTTTCATGAAAGTGTTTTGGTCTGATTTTTGTACAAGGCACCAAATCATCTCTTTGTTTCCATCTCTTTCTTTTGCAGTGTGGACACAGTGGATAATAGACAAATTAGAAGGCCTTACTGGTAATAGCCCAAATGGTAAAAAACTCACCACACTGTCAAGAGATAACAGGTGAGAAGAATGTTTATGCTCTACGGATTGAAATGTATTGAATGAAATCTACTGAATTATTTTTTATATCAATATGATCATACTTTGTACAGCCCTCCTCCTTAAACATAGCAGTTGCCTTGCAAAATGACAAGCATGTCATTCATTTAATCAGATATACAAAAATGATTTACACTTCAGTGTGTGTTTAACATTCCCCCTGCAAAATCTAAAAATTGTGTACATTAAATTACGTTTACAGTCATTTACACACAAACAGTCTCACTTGACCACCATCTTTCACTTCTTTTTTTCATATGACACGTTTCTTTTGATCTCAAATTGAATCCAGTAAGTGTGTTTTGGTAAAAGTTGTTATTTGAATGTTCATCAGTCTGCACATTGAAATCAAACCAGAAAAAATAGACCATTTGGGACGTGCTTAATTCTCATTCGGAATAATCTAAGTACAGATAGTGTGAGGATTGGGACGTGAGGTACGCCTCCTCTCCAGATGAGAGAGCTTATAGCCATGGACGTCAGCCAGTTGTGGGAAATCTCCCCTTAGTTGCTCAGGCTGTTTCCATGGTGAAAGTGCACCTGTGGGTTGAAGCCCTGGAACACGCATTGAGGTTCCTATGGTAATATCTGTAAACAAGAAGTGAAATGAGGTGGATGCCTGTCAGCAACATTTCCAAAAACACATACAACATCGTTAAAACTAATAAAATAACAGATGATTGACGGATGAACTAGTTGAAAAGTCACAGTGCCCAAAAATGTTGTTACTCTCTTCATTCAACTTCTTGAATTAGTTCTTTGGCGTTCAAATACCAAGGAGCACATTTGTCAATCGATGAAAACAATTAATACCCACAGCAGTTTGATCCCAACATTGCTGAAAACGAAGACAAACCTTTCAATTTCAGTCTAGAAAGGACCAACAGCTACCCATTTGGAAATGATTATTTTACTTTGATTTGAAGATCAATTTTTCAAGCTCATATTTTTCTGACCAGTGATTTATGATGTGATGGTTGAAGTAATGAAAACCCATAAATCCTTCAATTGAAGGGGGGGGGACATTGATTTTCTGCTGATGAATAATCATACAAAACATTAATCAAAACACCCTTTATAGACCAAGTGCCAACTCTTAACGTCAAATCCAGCAGTGAAAACTATACCATTAATTCTCGTTTTTGTTCGTCAGAGAGGGTGACCTTTTCTCCCGATCATAAAGACATGATGCCAAGCTCAGAAATGCTCTTTGTAGAAAAGTACGAGAAGACAGTGGTCTTTACTCTGTACCTATCTCAGTCCCTCCTCATAGACATGTTTAACCTTTTTCTTGTGCAGGGAAACTCTTCAGAATGCTTTAAGTGTATGGTTTACAGTGCCCTGCTTGAGCTTTGTGAACATTTGGACTGCTTCCAAAAAAGCCCCAAATCTCCCAGCATTCCTCAGCAAAGCTGAAAGTGAGCTGTGGCCAAACACATGAGTCTTTCACATGATCAGCACCACACTACAGCTGCCGTTCACTCCTCCCTTTGGCCTGCTAATTCTCTCTCGTTCTCTTTCTTTCTCAATTTGGGGGCTTACAGTTGAGAGTGAGATTGTCTGCAATTGCTGGGGCCTCGCTGATGGCCAGATGTTCAGACTGTCCATGTTGAGCTTTTCTACACTTCTTTAGTAAGATGATTGGCTACTTGCTTTGACCTCCATAAAGTTTGCTTTTGTAAATCGTTTCTTTTCATGACTGTTATGGTAACATTTGCTTTATGTGACTGCATAGACTGCCTTCCCTCTGTTGGCACGTATAGTACTGGTTTGTAGATTCATGTTTATACCGTTTTTCATAGATCTGTTTGTAATGGCATCGCTTGACTCTTGACACTTTTTCTCCACGTTATTTAGCATTTTTTTTATATTCATAATTAAGTTTATATTTATGATGAGGTTCCAAAAGCTGGCTAAAGCTGTGCGACTTTTTCAGTCGGGTGATTGATCTTCTAACTAAGCTACAGTTTACGTTGTAACTCAAAGTAGTTAGAAGACCTGTAGTTAGAGCTCCTCAGCTCGATGGATGACATCCCGCTCGGATGAGAGCTCACTGCTTACACTGTAGGTCCTTAAACAAGACATAAACCTCTTTTATCCATAACTACTGTGTCAAGAACCTGATTGTTGAAAGACCCTCTTTTGAAAATGATAACAAGTGCATAAACTGAAAATATTGTGCATAAATTTGTGCATAAATTTGAAAAAAAAAAAATGATAAGTGCATAAACTGAAAAATTTTGCATAAATTTGAAAACAAAGTGTCTTGTAAACTTGTAAAACACACAAAGATTCATGGGACAATGCGCCTCGATTGAAAACCATGTGCGCCAATGGTACATCACACATCTGGACGAACGAGTGGTGACAACGATAGTTTCGCACTACCATATCGGAACTACTTTTCGCAAGAATGACCAATGAAAGCTTGATCTTTTGATGATGTGAGCAGGACGTAAACGAGCCGCATGGTCCTTTCTTTTCTCCACATTTATGTTAAACAGCTCAGTGATCAGCCACCAACAGTACAAACCGCTCGGAATCCATGATTCTTTTCTATGTGTTCTTTTATTTTTTTGTCGCTGTTTTCGACAGCATCCGTGTTATACCCCCAAAGTGAGGTGATGGGGAGAAAGAAGCTTGGACGTAGTCGATAGGTGAGAGGTAGGTTGATATATACGCAAGATGATAGGATAATTGGTAGCTCTAGGGTCATGCCCTAATGACTCCTCCTGAAATGCATCTAATCTTAAACACTACTTATTGATGATACTCGACAGTGGAAACTACAATTTTCATTGTAAATGAGTTTAATTCTACAAGCACAAAAGAATGCATGAAAATATCTAATTGTTTCCTTTTTAACAGTGAAAATACAACATACAAATATTGTGTGTCGTGCTATTTTGTTACCTGATTAATAAGAAAAAAATATTTGCTAATTCATTTGAATTGTTAGCAGCCCTACATATGTGTTTGTTTGTGCAAGTGTTGGGCATTGTGCTCTGGTGACGTGAGCAGTTTAAAGACAAGTTACATCATAAAACCAATGTGGGTTAAAAATTTTCTTTAATCCTGGAACACACACACATGGGACATGCACGTCGAGATCTGTGATATTTCTTCCTGTAGTCAAACTGACATGAGCAGAACGGAGCTTTCTCTCGCTCTCTCTGTGCTGTTAACACAGCTGTGTGAAATAGACTGGAACTGGGGCCTAATGTGGACAGCTGCTCTCTTCCTACACTCCTAATGAGATCACACAAATGCCCTTTTGCAAGCATACACTACCACACACATCTACACATTTAGTGAGATTCATTTACAGCATTATCTATAATTGTAATTCATTTTAATTGTGAAAAAAAGAATAGTTGAAGGACATTCAATAGGTAATCAGCAATTCTCTGATCTAACAGTTTCTGGTTATTAAATAAAAACATCATTCAGTAATGATACAGTGTGTTGCATCTGGAGTGGCCCAGTTCAATCAATCATCACACAAGCGCACATACGGTGGACACACTTGAGACGAACAGATGAACATGCTGGATTTGATTTAAAACCACCACATGAACATAGAGGAAAGGAATCTGGATTCATTGCTCTCATTCATTGGCTAATATTCTCTTCAGAGAGACAGTAACAGTCTCAGTACTGTAATGCTAGACATCCAGAGGAAACATCCCTAAACCCAAGTCTGTATACTCAATGACACATTGGTTCAGGTGGGTCATTTACAATTTTGAAAAAAAAGAGCAATATCATGGGGGGACGGATTTGTCCAAAAAAATTAATTGCTGATTCTGTCTCTGCAGGTTCGAATAAAAGAATTTGATGTTGTCATGTACATGAGCTTATGGAAGCCCATTTCTGCCAAGTACAAATAAAAACGTAAAAAGTAAAAAAAATTGAGATACAAAAGTGGAATTTAAAAATTTTGAATTTAGACGTATTTTAGTCAACATTTTGAGATAAAAATCAAAACTAACCCTAAATTTAAAAACACTTACTTGGAATGATGCAGTTCTTCACACCTTTCTTACTGGTATGACTATTCAGAAAATGTCCTTGCAGTGGGCAGGTGCATAAGCAATGTGTTAGATGTCAGCAGGGCAAAATTTTTAAACTTTTTATCAAAAAATGTCGCATTTTAATTTAAAAATTTTGACTTTGAATCTCAAATTTCTGACTTTTTTTTTAGCCTGGGCTTGAATATGACCTAATGCAAAAAAGGACAATACATTTTGGTTTCTTTTCAATAATGGAAAATCCAATTGTAAAAAAAGTGTAAAAATACTGTGTTTTCAGCTTCAAACTTTCAATAGAGAACAATGGTTTCTGTTTGTTCAGGAGTGAATACAGCTGTCCTTTTCAGTTTTAGACCAAAGATAAGAAACAAACGTTTTTGTCATCATTTCATCTATGGTTTTAATGAGGTTAACATACCCCAACACCGCTACAATTAAAAGTCAAAGGATATGAGTTGGTTTACTGAACATAGAAGCTAAAAATATATAGTTTGGAGCCAATAAAGATGATTGTTTGTTAATTTAATTTCAATTAAATGCTACTTCCGAGGATAAATGTATACTTCCGAGGATCAACACTACATCAACCCCACTTTCGAGGATCAACCCTAGTTATGAGGACCTAGAGGCTATGCATGCCTCATCAGTTCAGGAGGTCAAGAGTAGATACCATCATGAGAACATAACTAATACTATTGACATTCAAAAGCTCTTAAGAGCATTTAACCCTCTTCTCTGCCCCACTCAACCACCTTTCTCACAGCTGAAGTCTTTGCTGATCACTTCACAACACTCTCAAAATCTCCAGACCCTTCACTTCTCTGTCACTTTCTAAACCTCACCATTCAGTGCATCCATCTACCCCTTGATCCTGTGCCCTTGCACCTCTATGAGTCATCACACCAGCTCTTACCCACATCAACACATATCTCACCACACTCAAATAAACATCACTCAACACAGATAGAAAGCTACAGTACTATCTCTCTTCTACCATCCACGGAACTGAAGAGGAAACTCTCTGAATTCAAGAGAAGGCCGTCCCAGAGACAACTATGCTCTCACTAGAGCAGATTTTAAATAATCAGTTCTTGTCCTGCTGGCTCTCTCTTTCTCTCTCTCTTTCTCTGAAGCATTTGGCACTGTCAATCATCATATGCTCAGATGATCATATCCACCACCCTCGACTTGTTTGAATTGTTCCTCACTGACAGATCATCCAGTGTAGGCTGGAGTAGTGAGGTGTCCTACTCACTGGCATTCCTCCAGGTTCACTTCCTGGTGCTCTTCTCTTGTCCACCTTCCCTGGGTACCAACATCCACAGATGGGAGTTCTTGTACCAGTGACATGCTGATGACACTCCACTCTGTCCTTTCACCCTGACAATTGAAAAGTAACAACAGTAACAGACATCTTGACATGGATCAAGACTCACCACTTACATCTCAACATGCCAAAGACTGAGCTGCTGGTTCTGCAGGCCAATCTCTCTCTTTTGCAGGATTTTTCCATTCAGGAGCTGGAGTCCTCATCAATCCCCCACTATACTTCAGTGGGTATCATTGGGGATATTTTTGCTGAACAACAGCATGATTATGCGGGTTTGCTCTAACAGATCACATTTCGGCAATGCTCTTCTTCAACTGGTTTTCATGGAACACAGAAGAGCTAATATCACTCTTCATTTTATCTCCCTTCAATGGCTCCCTGTTGCAGGTTCTAGGTTTCAAACTGTGAGGATTTCTAAAAGAAAAGTTACAGGATCAAGCTTTTACTATATTTCTTGTCTAGATCACCTTAAATAACTTACATTCAGAAAAATCTCTCATTAAAACATTCTCACGGCTGATGAAACCAGATACGTTTTCAATTTAAAAACCCTCAAATTTAAAACTTGAGCACTTACATTTAGGACAAATTGTTTGTTGTACCCTCCTAATATGGTCAAAAACAAAAGATATTGCGAAAAGTCCTAAAAAAAACCAAAGAATGCTTTTATGAACGTTTAAAACTATGTATTTCACACTCTTGGACTGGTGAAATGGTAAACATAAATGGTAAATCGTTCTTCAAGTGCAACAATATGTTATCTATTTAACTGTGGGTCAACCATTGTTTTTTTTTGTTTGTTTTTTTTTTTTATATAAGAGAGTATTGTGTAGAGCACAACAGTGTTACCATGCAAAGCAATTGTTTTATGGCTTAAATTTAGGTTAATAATGTATTCCATAAGTCTTCAACGTCACATATCCAGCTTTCAGAAAGTTAATCTTCACACATCAATGTCCCAGTCAAATTTTCAAAATGAAAAAGGTATGACTCCTAAAAATATTTGCAGTATTCGTCACACTATAATGTGATTGAAATGAACAATAAAAAGAAAAGAAATCGATAATTGATCAATCCCGGTTTATTCTGCTACACATAAAATGTGAAATTATTATGTAAATCACTATGAAGTACAAAATATTATGTCTATGTCTGGATTTTATTACATTTACTTTTGGCTTTTATCTAAAGCAGCTTACATTTGAGGGAATGAACACATTTTTGTCAGTTTTTGCCTCACCTTTATATTGCTAGCGTAATGCTTTACTTCCTGAGCCACAGCACATCACCGATTTTCACAATCAGGAACAGTGTTCAGTTATTTTCGAACTTAAATCCCAAATATCTATCATTTTTATAAAGTGGAGATACGTTTTTGAACATTATCCTCTTGTTTTCAACTTTAACTGCTCCTGCGCATTCTGTGTGCTGATCCTGCAGATGCCAGAAACGTATGCTAAAGCCATTTTAAGATGTGAGCATAAATATTTCCCGTTTTCTTTTTACCCTCCGGATCACCAGGACATCAGTGAAAGAAACATCACTGTTATCCTTTCGATTTCACGCTCTTCTTTAAACACCGAAGTCCAGAAATGCAGAACTAAATTCCTGAAGGCAGAGAACACTCTTTTACTGAGACCAAATGGTTATTTTCCCACTGAGAGGATTTTTGGTTCGTTGTGTGTAAGGTGATTCCCTAATGCAAAGCCCATGGTGTGTGTTTGAGAGAGGGAGAGATTCCTGACAGGAAATTGTTCTCTGTGGAAATGAAAGCCCTCTAAGGCTGCTCTCAGTGAGGAATGTGGGGCTTATGGAAGACTTCCTTCACAGTCTTTCTCGCTTTGCACCCCACCGTCAACATGTGTGAAAGCATGTGTGTGTGTGAGCAAACAGTCCTCAACTGTCGGACACCCTCATTGTTCATAATGCTTATGTGTCTATGTTTTAGCCCTGTTTGTGTACACTTTTACAGCAGATATGAAACTGCCTATCCCCTTGTAATATATGAATATGTCTTATCAAAGAGAGAGAGAGAGAGAGAGACCCCTTCAGTGGATTCATTGTTGTGATAACACCCTGTGGAGTGCAGCGAAGTTTAGAGGCTGTGCTGAAGAAAAACACTTCTATATTACAGCCTCTGAAGATTGACAGGTGATATGATATGCTTCTCTCTCTGTGTGTGAGATAATTGTTCAATGAAATGAAAGTGTGGAGTTTTTTGAGCACATGTTTGCACTGGCGAGTTTGAAAGACTCCCCTGAGGTTCTTATATCCTAAGTGACTGAAAACCACTCATCTTTTTTGTGCTGAGGAGAGAAAGTGCTGTTGTTTTAGAGAAAAAAAATGATTTCATAAGGACTCAAATACAGATGAATACTTTAAATACCTAAAGATGTATTTGTACATTTGTTGTGTCATGAATTTGGATAAATTGGGTTTTAATTTTGATGATAAAAAGTTGCTTCAATTACAAAATCTGATGGTTTATTATTATAGACCAAAGGCTTTTCAGCAGTGTACCAGTGCAAACTCATCATTTTGTTTTTGTGTTCATATAAAAGGCATTTTGTCAACACCGTCATACACAATAATAGGTAATATATTTTTTATCTATTTGATGTAACATGTAATTAGCATTTTAAAATGTTATCCGGCATCATCATTAAACTAACATGTTTTTAAATGTTGAATATTTATTTTGTTAACATATTTTTTTTTATTTAAGAAATATATTTTTGTATTAAAAGAGACTAGTACTTTAATAGTATTCAAAAGCACTGACCAAACATTATAAGCATATTCGGTTAAAACAAATAAAAGTGATGGTGGTGGAATTTCCAAAATATACTGCTTTTCTTGCTTAACAACTTTACTTACCTATTTGGAGATTCATTTTGTTCACATTAGCCATTTTGTTTCCTCTATTGCTAGCTACTTCAGACCTCTTCTTTAAAAATTCAAAATTTAAAATAATCTAATATTTGTTTGCCAAAAGAAACAGTGTTGACATGTTATAAAGTGTACAAAAATATGAACAAATTTAAAAGAAAAATAGGACACTTGCAAGAGCTTGAGTGATCTCGAAGCATGATGTAGTGCTTAAGGTTTGAAAACGGGGTCCTCAGGAATGTAGTTGACCTTGCAGTTGCCTGATTTTACTGATTTTTATAAATGACGGTGGGATTCATTTTGAGCAACCACTGAGTAATAGTAAATATTGCTCTAAACGTTTTTACAACATATTAAAATGTACTTATTCATGTTCCAAAGATATTTAAACTTAAATCTTTTTTTTTCAAGTTGAAATTGTTATCCTATTTCCGAAGACAACTGCTTTTGTAAGCAATCAGGCCAGCATAAAATCATTAAATTAATAGAAATCATAAATAAGCCTATAAAGAACCTTACATATGTGCAAAAGGCCCCCTGATTGTATTTATGAAAATGTTATTTATTTCCAACAGAACTGGCACTTTTCTTAGTGGGGCATGTTTTTGCCAAAATTCATCATTGAAGAATTGTCATTCAAAATTAACTTTTGATGTTCTTCTGGCATTCTCTGGTCAAACAGCATATTGCCTACTCCACCTACATTCAGCCTTGAGTATGTGAAGTAGGTCCTAATTATTCAATTTTATCCTTGATAACAACATTTGCATCCACAAGAGTTACTGTTTAGTTCAGCATTGATGACATCCTGTTTGATAATGGAAATAATGTGTTTTAGATTAAGAGTGAGGAAACCTAACAGTTGATAAAACTGGAGGAGCTAGATTTTTGTCTCATTCCTCCTCAAAAACCAAATGTTGGCTACCAAAATTAAGATCGGCCTGTACATAACTATCATTATATTTTACAAAAATATTATAATTTTAATCACATTTTAACTGATAAAAACAGGATTCTAACTTCTAACGATCGTGATGTTGATGGTTATGAAACTGATGATTTTATGATCATTTACTTCAACTAGTAACAAAATAAATAGTGAATGTGATTTTTTTCCTGGCTATGATATTTTTCACCCCTAAATTGTGTGAATGTTGAAGTAAAAAGACAGGGAATGCTATTCAATGCATCACTTTCCAACTAGTTTATCCACATTTACCACATTTTTCCCCAAATTAAACCCATTAAAGGCGTATTTGGTCATGTCTTATTACTAGTCTTTTGTGGAAAAGCTTTTTTGCATTTTAAATGTGTTTGCTACATGTGAGTAAGCGTTAAACTATAACTAGTACTTTATTTAATTAAATTTAATTACAATTAATAAATCTGTGAAATAAATCTACAGTAGATTATTTTCAAGTTTCTGGAAGACACTTCTGTTGATTTTTGGACCACACTTCAGATCAGTTCTTGCCAAGCCAAGTTGATTTCTTTTCAATGGGACAGCCCAGCGCACTAACCAGTATACCACTAAGCCAAGTCACTTTAAGTTTAGTCATGACTTACCTAAGTTAAACCAAGTTTGGTGTAAGCTCTTATTTTGTTCTTATCATTTAGAATGCGCCTTTAAACCCCCCCTCTGCTTCACAGCGGCACATACTCCTTTCAATATTCAACTTAAGTGCAGCTTTAGTCCAAACACGAATGATTCAAAATAGTACTGTATCGCCTAAAAAAAAAACTAATGAAATCAAGACATCGCTATTTTATCAGAAATTGAAAATAAAAATCAAAACTCTAATCAAGGAAAATCCCCAACAATAAAAGTCCCTGTATAGATCAAACAGAGTCTGATTTTATCACTATTTGGCATTTGAGTACAATCAGAATCTACATCAGCGGTCACCCAGTTTTGTCGAGTCTGTTCATCTTTAGGAATGCCTGCTATTAAAGTGTCTTGCTTGACTGATGAGATGTCTGTTTGAAAGGACAAATGGTTGTAGTTCTTTCCAAAACGAACTCACAGTTCACTGGATGTCATTGTATGCAGTTCCAGCAGGGATTCTAATTGGATAGCTTTGTTATTTCAGTAAAATGAACAGAAAAGGCACGATAGCATTCGTGATGACCTTCTAAAATTGTATTTTGTAAAGAAATGATGTCATGTTTGCCTTGGATGATTTATGTTTTTTTTCTCCAGGATAAAGCATATGTTTAAATATGTTATTCCAGTGCTTCAAACTCCTGCTTGTTTCTTTGTATGTTAGTGTTCATTTATTTTTAGCCCTTGGTTTCTCTTCTAGTCAGCAAACTTGAGCTCAAGGGTAATGGCTCACACATCCCTGCTCTGTTCCTAAAACTTTAGTGCTGCCTCGCTGTCTACCGCTTTCTAGGGCAGCATATCTGTAAGCAGTACACAACTCTTTTGGAGCTTTTTGGAGCATACATTCACGTAAAGAAAGTCTGTTGTTTCTGAATTGATGAACAAATTCCAGATATTGAGTAAAAATAAGTATTATTGATCACTTCAAAATCTCTAAATTATCCATTTTTATTATCAAGGCAGATAAACTGAGAGAAAAATGCTTCACAAATTATTGTTTTATTCCATATCCTAGAATAAAACACAAAAATAAACCGCACATGGGAAGATAAAGAGTTGTGAAGATTTGGCGATTGGACGTAGAGTATCAGTGCTGCTGTAGGATGGGTGAAGATACTTGAAAGAAAGAAGACAAAGAGTAGACTGGAAAGGCTAAAAGACAAATTGGGCACAGGAGACTCTGGAGGCTAAAGGAATACAATAAGTGGCTGTGGAGTTCAGGGAGTGAATGGTTCGACAGACACTGCATCTGTGGGGAAGTGATGTGCAAATACACTGGGAATGATGGGTAGGATGGCAGGCAATCTGGTCTACTACTGCATGCAGAGAAGAAATAATTCTGAAATACACAGATATATTTAATTGTTGAAAAATGTAGATGGCATCAATTTTCTTTACCAATTCATTCGATTGCCAATGACCCTTGGGTCTATTCCTCTTCCATGGAAGTACATTTTAAGGAGTCAAACCAATTCAGCCTGGGCGACATCACTTCTGCCCAGTCAAAACATACATTAAAGCTAAAAGGTTGTGTCAGATACAAGTTCGTCGAATTCTAGGCCCTAAGTCATTTCAGTAAACATTTTAGCATTTCTGAGTGCTTATAGTCTATCAATGCATAATTCATTCAATACATTATTTTGCCTAATGGTGCTCTCTCAGAAGTCTGCCTGACTATCTTTCGAAAGCAATCCCATGATGCCTTAAACACAGCCTACGCATTGAGCTTGGTGCATTTTGGAAGCATGCCATGTGCAGATACACACACTCATTATGCACGCCGAGCTGAAAACATCCTGTATTTAGGAGGCTAATGGTAATTCATAACTCTAAATCAAAATAACCTCGGCCTCTGGCTGCTGGCTCAGCTCTTCCTGAATCCCAGCCCACAAGCTTTTCTTTCCAGATCTGACCCTTCACCGTCAATCCACTCTGACCCAGAGCTCCAACAGCTGTTTGCATTCTGCCGTTGGAAGAATGGTGTCATAAAGTCTGCATCCTGAATGCTGTTTTACTAGCACTCCCAGAGACGGTTAACATCTTTGTTCCTGGAGAAATCATCAAAATGGGGGTGTGCGGATCAAGGCAAATGAGAGGGAGAGCATAAAGATGAAAGAAAACATCTTGCAGGGTTAGGCGAGTTTTCTTTGGCGGCAGTGGTCAGCACTTGCTGAGAGTGGCGCGTCCCCACTCATTGGCTGGACAGGCGCTCTTTCCCTCTCCGTTCATCTTCTCTTTTCGGCTTTTTGTCTGTCAGCTTTTCTCTTAATGACCTGTGTGTGTTGCCCAGCCAAACACATCAAGTCCCCGGACAAGTAGTGGCAGAGCGGCCCTGTGTAGTGTAGCAGACACACTTGTCTGTCCATACACATTCTCACTGTGAACTTTGACAGATTAATGCTGTTTTCTTGTAGGAAATATCACAGATGCTTTGAATGGATCCAAATATTTGATTTTATAATATTATTAAAGCCATAGCAACACGAGGCAAATGTCTATATGCCCAGTTATATTTGGCTGTTAAAACAAGTACCTCGATTAGAGGTAATACTTTCGTATCATCAGGATGCTTCTCCACAGGACACGATTATATCAGTGTCCCACCACAGAGCCTCGAAACTGGTTTCCCCATCTTGCACATGTGTGTCCATCACATATGTTCGCAATAACTCCGTGGCAAAGCAAACAGTCTAAAGCCTCTCATGCTCCGTGAAATCTCACCCCCATTTCTCAGGCATGCACTGGCCACCTCAGGCTGAGAGAGGACCCTTAGGGGCCTCTGACCAAGACTCATACTCTCATACACACTCTAAGGCTTTGATCCACCAGTCCACAATATGAATGTGGAGCGAAGCCAGTTGCCAGCGGCTTAAAGTCGGAATGGATCCGTCTGGATTCCAGTTTCTCTGAGCTCAATCACGTTGGCAGGAAAACGGATGAATGTGAAAATGAATACAGTGAGCCGAGGTGATTCTTTCGTTATGAACTAAAACGAGCCAAGTGTTTTGGCAATGCAGCAATCCATCCTGTCCTCCATCTCTCCTGTCTTCCATCCGTCAGCAGTATTTTTCTGTTCAGAACAATACTCTTTAGAGCTATCGCTGCTATCAAAAACAGCTGATGATTCATACATCGATGATAATGCGCTGTTTTGTATCTTTATCTCCTCATTATGCAGCAGAGAACAGCAGCTGCTTGATTTGTTAACTTACACGCCTGCAGGCAGATTACGTTTTTCAGTTTAAGTTACTGGACCCAGAGTCTGGTGGAGACAAAGGAATGATCTTATTAGATATTGTTTCACATATTTCATTGACTCTGAATGAATGCACAACATTCTTTGTCTGCATGGTACGGTAAACTCTATTAACCTAATACTATGCCCCTTTATCTTTTATCCGAAGCAACTTACAGTTCGGGTGTAAACTCAACAAGCAGGTCGGATAACTATAAGACGTGTCCACAGAGGATGTTCTTACAGATTCCGAATTAATGAGTGCTTTAGAGTTATTTTTTAATGTAAATCAACGTCTTTTCTCTGTACATTACAATACGAAATATTTATGAAAAAATAGTGAACCGTTGCATAAAAGTCGCGAAAACATACAAATATGTTTTTTAAACAAACATACAAAATGGCTTCTTCAAGCAGTGATGATGAATTTCTTATAAAATCGTTTCCAATCGTTTTATATGGTGTGACGCTCACAATTGTGACAAAACAGATTTGTATGTGGTAATTAATTTAAATATCAATAGAACAGAAGGAAATTAGTATCAATAAGGTTCTCAAGTATTTTTTTAACCATTGTCATAAGGTTTATGTCACATGGAAATATTAAATATCAAAGAATTGATGATCAAAATGTTTGAGGAAGTGAAAATATGTGCTCTCTTAAAGATTTCTGTGCCAATTAGAAAATCATTTTTGTAATTAAAAAAAATAAAATAAAAAAATGTATTAACTATTATAAAATAGTGTAGAATATTTGTAGGTAGTATTTGCTTAATAACACATAATCTGATCATACAGACACAATGAAACTGATTAGTGCACAGCGTTCTAAATTAATTATTACACTGGATGTCATTCATTTCACATTTAGTATAACAGTTTCATTAAAAATGATTGAAAATCTAAGATATCAAACCAAGTTAATTCATACGCAGTTTCACCATCACACATCATTGGTGCAATCTAATCAGATTGCTGAGGGAATGAAGTAAGATTTCTTAATGGAAGTTTGTTTCAGACATTTGCTGCAATCAAAACAGACCTGGCATTCTGACCTCTGATGTTGAGGCGTTCAGAAGGAACATTAGAACCTTTTTGAGACACCAAATCTTGGTGATTTCACATGAAAAAAATGTTTGGAGCTCTAACGCTAGAGTGACAGACAATAGAATAAAAGAACTATTGGGCTCATTGTCAGGCTGCAGCTTTCTATATTTTGTATTGTCTGTGTTATGTTCAACGAGCTTCAATCTGCACAAAATGTCAGAAGCAGGACACTGTGCAAATTACAGATTTGCCATTATGTCTGTGTCTCTTGTTTTTCAAAGAATGCCGTTTAGATTAAGCTGCAAAATACAGCAGCTTTCTCAGGCTGTATCTGCTGTTCTCAACGGTAATTTGCTCACTGAGTGAATTACAAACTTCTCAGCCATATTTAATGAAACAAAACAAATTTGATTGTAAAATTATGGTTTTTTTTTGTTTGTTTAAAGCCTGAACAAAAGCATGGAAATGTTAGTCATCAGTGCCAGACAACACTTACATGATCTCTAAACGAGCCCAAAACATCAAGTGTATTTATTTGCGAACTTAAAATCAATCATTTGTATCATTTTGGGTTTACTTTTTATCACATCATGATTTTGCTGTGTTTAATGGTACTTTACATTTGCAGATACCTCTACTACTCCTCCGTGCACAAAAAATATACAATTATCTTTTGATCAAATAAGTTGTCTGTTCTTTGCTTGCGTGTGTGTGCGTGTGTGTGCGCGGGTGCGTGTGTGTGTGTTAAGTCTTACCTAAACAGATAAATTACTTTATTACATTTCCCATTCATTTTGAAAGATTAAGAAGTTATTTTTAAATGAACCTTTAAAATTGAAAACAGGTGTGGAGAGAAATGATATTGACAGATATCATTTTTGTAAATAATATTTTACAAAAATATCTTCCATCCTGGGCCCAAATCTTTTACAGTGGATATATTATCCATTTTATTTGATTTGTTGTATACAGGTAAATGCCTCTGTATAGACTTTCCCCTTTCGCATAGATACAAGCAGTAAATATTCTTGTGCGTACAGGAAACAGGTGTGTGTACTGTTTAGACAGTGAAGATCGAATCCGGTTTAGTCTTGTACAGTATTTGCCTCGGGCAGTTCTGAACGTAAAGCTTGAACAGCCATCTGTGCAAAACAGTCAAATACTGGTGTTAGTTGATGAAGCATAACACCCTACAGAACAAGCCAAACGATGATTCTATTTTTAACAGTATCCTCTGAGGCAGAGTCCCCTGAAATCCTGAAATTTTAAAAGTCTTTGTAAAAAGAAAAAAAAAATCCCAGAATCACATGTACTACTGATTTTACATTCAAATGTATTAATACTTTTTTATTGAATCTGATCCTTTAGTCTTGTATTTCCAGTGCTGTTTTAAATATATTTTTTTCTTTTAATGGTAGAATTGTTTGGTTTTGATCTTTAGGTTATCATTAGTCTCACCTTTTCTACATATTTGCGTAGAAAGGCTACCGAATTTTTGAACGAATCTTTCTATATTTTAGTGCTTGTCTGATTCCAATGCAGAAAATATATTTGTTGGTGTATCAGTGATTCCTATGGATTATATTAAGGCATCAACCTCACACTTTCCCTCTGGATGCAAAATAGGAAATGCCTGAAACTGCAATTCATCGACTGGCCACTTGAGGCTGGACAAGAAGTGAGCAGATTCCCATTGACAAATAACTTCTGCTCAACTTTACAGCAGAGATAAGTAGGATTTTAACCTTAAATTCTCAACCACTCAGTAATTTCCATCTCCACATTAAACTTTAAAAAGTTGACACATTTGCACTCGAAAATTGGTTTGTTACTCTTTAGGTAAAGATTACCTAACTTTCTTTGTTCATGCTTCTTTTGGCAGTCTTCAATACATTGAAAAGAACATACAAACTACACACAAAGCTGATTGAACCAGCAAACCTCAGACCAAGTAATGTATTTCTGAAAATTTTGGATGGATTTTAGACAAAGTCAACAAAGAATTAGAACTAGCATATAGACAGGGATGTCCCCAACAAGTGTGTACTTATCTTTCTCATGGTAGATGACGTTTGCAGTGGACAGTGCTGCAGCCTCTGGACTGGGCCCTACTTGAGTAAATTACCAATAGATCAATGATTACTGAGATGGAAGTATCCCAATTCTGTTTATCCCTGTTAAAAAATAAAATTAATTCAGCTGAATGACTCGTGGGTGCCATGATGGCACCAAGCATTGTGGCCGTGCAGTAAGCAAGATGTTGGGTTTAGCCTGAGAGGAGTTGCATGGGTTTCTTCTGGGTACTCCTGCTTCCCCCACACGCCCCATAGCAAGCATCACGTTCATTAAATTCTCTAAAACATCTAAAGGCATGAAGATGTGTGTTTTGTGATGGACTGGCACCAGCAGAAACCTGTGAAGAAGTTGAAAATGAATAGATGTGTTTGTTTTTTTTTTGTTGGAAGAACTACAAACTAATTGTTGGTACAAAACAAATGTATCAAGTGGCCTCACTTTTTAAAGTTTACTCAAGTTTTTACAGTGACCACCCTTTACTGAATTCCTGGTACCCAAAAGCCCTGTATTGGCTTCAAAATCCCTCATCAAAAATGTTAAGGTGGCTCTATGTCCATATTTGGCTTATGGTTCAAGTTCAACATCAAATACATGTGAAGAGGATCCAGTGTTTCATGGATGTAGCCCAGTTTGTTAAATCAGACAATCCAATTCATTTTATGCAAATCACCAATCTCTGGTTCCAACTCTTTCCACCTCCTCAGATGAATCTGGACATGTGCTGGGTTTTCTTCCCTTTGAGCTTGAGAATGTTTTATCAGGGAGCATTCAGACTAATCTTGGACCGGATCAGAGCAGAGCTTAATTGAATCATTTATGAACACACAGCTGGGGAAGGCGATCTAAACGGCAGGCCTCTGATTCTCATCTACAGGTTAAAGCTCCTGCCAACAGCCTTCAGATTAGTCCCAGATTTCTATCTGTCCTGCCTTAAACCCATCAGCTTTACACCTTCCCCAGTGGCCTGGCCTCATTGTGCATGTGTGTGTCTGCTTGTGTGAGTGCGCAGGTGTGCAATACAATCTGATTGTAAACAGAAGCATAAGCCTCTTTATTAAAAATACATGGGAAATGTGAAGAAAAGCCGCATGGTGCTAGAGCCATCATCAGCACTCTGGCAAGAGAAAAATTGAGAGGGAGGTGAGGGAGATGGAGACTGATACAACCACACACACACACACACGCACCCACGTGTGCATGTACAATGGAATAGGGAAAGGGAAGAAGAAAGTGAAAGAAAATGTGGAAGGGAAACACCAACAGCAGAGAAGATGGAAAAAAGCAAATCAGAGAGTGGAACAAACATAAACACACACTCATAAACTAAATCTTTGTTCCACATCAGGCAAAGAGGACATGGAGAAATGGAATTGGAAATGCCTTGAGTAACTACATCAGTAATTACTGCACAGCCAGACCTCCACTCTCAAACACTTATTTTCTTTGTGATAAAAAAAAATGTGTGTGTTTTCGTCTGGTTTTGATCAAAGAGAAAGATGACTCAAAGATATGAAATGTAGTCGGCTGTTATGTATTTGCTCAGAAACAAGAAATCTAGCTTAAGCCATCATTTGTACTCTATTTCCTGTTTATCCTGTTCCCTTGAGGTTGTTTGGGTTGTTAATTAAAGTGACCGCAAACAACAGGAACTAAAATGGGAAATGCAGGATGTGTCATTTTCTCGTTTACTGTTGATATTCATCATTTGTTTTTGATGACTTCTGTGTAGTAGTGTAAAAAGTACCCCAAGTAAAAGTGCCATTACTTGACTAAAAATGAAAGAAAGTAGAGTAAAAGTATCTGTTCTCAAAACGACTCAAAGTACAACCAAGAAGTAGCTCTATAATACTTCTAAAACTACTCAAGACTATTGCACTGATAGATTATTTCATCTTATAGCCAACAAATTAAAAATGTAGCTCACATCAGAGGCATTTTCTTAAAGATGTTTTTAAGCAAGATAAAAATAGAGGAGAGGTAAAGAGAGAGTGAGAAAGAGAAGAAAGAAACAGATATAAAAAAACAAAAGGGAGAGAGAAGAAATTAAGTGAGAAAAAAGATAGATAGATAGATAGAGACAGAT
>SRMA01025864.1:59874-121925 GCA_007224835.1 Danionella cerebrum | reverse complement strand
ACAGTAAAATCTTAAGAGTTAAATTAACTCTACTCGGAGTGTATTTGGTCCCATTCTATATAGAGTTAAACCGACTCTGAGAAAGAGTAATTTAAAAATCTATTTTCTTCATGTTTTTCCAAATCTGCATGGAAAATGCAAACTAAATATTAACTATTCAGAGAGGGACCAAGTCCACTCCAGAAAGAGTAACTTGGTCCTGGTGCGCAGGACGACGCAGAGAGAAAGAGAAAAACAGGGAGCAAAGAGAAAGGGAGAGAGATAAATATAGTGAAAGAGAGAGGGAGAAAAAAGAGAGGAGCAAGAGAGAACGAGAGAGAAAGAGTGATATAGAGAGCGCAAAACAGTAGAGAGACAGAAAAAAGAGAGCACGAGAGAATAACTGCTACATAATTAAACAATCAACTATTTTCTGAAAATGTAAACAACATTAATAAAATTGTTGAAATTGGTTAAGGCAGGTTTATGAAGATTTGCGCAGTAAAAGTATTGAAAGTACCCAGAAAATTCACCGGAGTGGTACAAATTATGTCATGGTTGCATGTCATTTATTCTGATTTGGTAAAATAGTGAATTTTAATCCATGGCAAGTATTGCAGTTATCAAAGCAAATATTAAAGTTACTTCTGTCTGTTTGCATTGAACTGGATTTATACACATTTCACAAATCTATTTAAGGTCCTGAAATGATCTCAGAAAAGAATTATTTATTTGTTAATATAAATGTAAATCGTTATTTTTAAAATACATTGTTGGTATGGATGTTTTTGGTTGAAAATGTGAAATACATCCACATTCTGAAGTTTAAACAGAGTAAATTTCCACTCACTCTCCCCTCACATTCTAATAAAAGCATGAGCCAGCCCTACGACAGAGACACAATCCAGGTTTCATCAGAGTCAATCATTAGATCCTGTGTCGAATTCTGTAGATCTCATTAACATCTGCCAATATGATGGAAAGTTCATGCTGAGGAGCTGTAATCCAAAGTTCTTGTATAAAACAGTGTCTGTCATGATTATAAGAGAGCCCAGAATGAAGAGCTCATGTGTCCGGGAGCAGCTTTCATTTGCTGAATATTCACCTTCTCTACCCTCAAGTGTCAGATACCTCTGTTCTGCTGTAGAAAGCTGCAATTATGTTTAGTTTCTTCCTTCAATTCTAAAAACAGTTTTTTGCTCGGTATATCATTGCTGTTAATCAAATACATGAAAACATTATGGATTGTTTGTCTCAGGTCTCTACATAATTGAAGAAAGAGCTCAAAATATCTTGAACAGTGCCTAAATGTAGTTTGCATCAACTTGTTCTTTGTGAAAGTATGAAAGTGTTCGTTAAATGCCGATTTCAGTTGATATGATGTTGTATTTTGTATGTATGCAACAAACTTGTCAGGGATTCAGTGAGCCAAGCTGAGACACAGCCCACCACCAATCTCAGAGTCACAAACTCACCTGCAGATGGTTAATCAATCAACCAATCAGTGCACATTTCCAATCAACTTCTAGGGATACCTGCGGTTCACACCCCCTGACTCTCCATGATTGGTTCTTGCCATCTTGGTTTTCTGATGGCCTATCTTTACTGTGTCTCTGCTGGGTTTTCTCCATCAGCCTGCTTTCTAGTCTTCATCACCTGCTCAACCAGACCCTCCACTGCCTCAGCTCCTCACTGGTAAACTCCACATGGGTTCGTTGTATATATATGAATGAATGCGTGAATTAAAAAAAAGAAAAGAATAGTAACAATCCAGACTTCTCCCTCCTTTCAGCACTGTAACAAAATAAAAGTTACATTTTTTTCAGTGGCATTGGAGGATTATACTATTAAGTTAAATTTAATAGAATGTGACATAGAGATTTATACTTTTAACATTGGGATTCTACACCCAACAAAGTTGAAAGGCAAAAGCTGGTCATTTATCTGATGATGATATGTGGACAGGAATGAACAAATAATTTACGGGGTCACACTTGTTAATTGCACATAACACAAAGATGCCATTTAATTTACAATTAGTGAAAATGATTTTGTCAAGGTCTGATTTACCAAATACAAAATATCAACCACAAATACAAATTTCAGGGACTGGATTCCGGTTTTTCATTTAGCAATCTATTTGCATTTCCTATCTTTGGATGTAAAACGCTCTTCCTGGAGTCTTTGAAAATGAGTTCAACTGTTTTCCTCAATTTCCCAGAAAAAATCTGCTGTGCCAAAGTCGTCCAAAAGACTTTGTTTTAACTGCTTCTGAACCAAGATGTTAGAAGGTTGTCTCTCCAACATTGAATGTTTCCCAGGGTGGGGCAAACCTAAATTTATAGACTTTTTGCCACTCACTCTGTGACTTCCGGGTACTGTTACGTACCCTACATAGATTAAAAAAGGATCACCGTGGTATTGTTTTTGGTAGTTTCCGAAAAGATTTGTGGCGGGAATCTACAGTTTGTGATGTCAAAAAGCAATCTGTGAACGCCTCATTTTAAATCATGAGTGTCGTGGTCAATAGAAATCCCCTGAATGGGTTTGGCTAGTTATAGGGCAATTGTAAACACACAATTATACGCCAAAACTCCTTGTGCAATACCCAGAGTGAGAACATTTTTCATCTGAATCCCCTTTACATGCAAAAACACAAATATGATGATAGTATAAATGAAATCAAAACAGCATAATCCAGATTGACACTTCAGTTTAATGAGCAGCATTTTTGATCATAGATGTGCATGGTTCTAAACCATCTGTCTTGATTTCAAATGTGCATGTCTAGCCATATGGGTTGTTCTAGACTTCAGGCGAGTAGCAAATGACGGTATTCACAATCAGTTATTGTGGGTGCCTGCACACTGGCTTTAAACGGCTGAAGCAAGCTGGCATGGAGAGAAAAAGAAGTGCATAATAAAAAAAACCTTAATGTAATACACTGAGTCTTGTGCAATCTGCTATTGATTCAAGATCGGTCAAGCTAACCTCATCAGAATCCAATCTGCTTTCTGCTTTCCAGACACTTACACCGACAGAACAAAACCTTGAGGTTCTCATAAACTTCCCTTTTACTCAATTCCTGGCCAATAATTCAGCCAGAACTCTTTCAGTCTCATCCATATCTTGATGGACTTTCTTGGTTTTTAGTTGGACTCTGACAGGCAGTCAATCTGCCATCATGTGTGTGTTTGCACTGTAGCATGAAGAGGGTTTCCTGTGTGTATTATTGTATTTTGGGTCTGAAATCTCGCCTGCTGAACAGTGCCAGCTCTAATGTTTTCTTTGGAGAGGAGTCAGGGCATTCATTTACTATGTGCAAACAATATGATCATCTAAACTACTGTTTCCCAGCTCCACAATTAAAGCCAGATGGGAAGAACAGAGCTCTTTGAGATGCTGTGTCTCCGCTTGGCTCTCATTTACTCGCTCAGAACTCTTAGATCGTTTCAGATCCTCTGACCTCCCACTCAGTACCCTCTCATCTGCTGTATGCGCAGGGTGAAAGTAGCAAATCTGTGCTCTAGTTCCGTGTGCTTCTCTGTCAGGAACACTGAGTTTCAAATGCTCGCTTTCCTCCAAGAGTGTTCCATTCCTAGGCCCGCGGAAGGACATGAGGGATGTCAGAGGCTGCATGTTCACGGTAGCAACAGCCCTGGGCTGAAGCTAAATAGGTCAAATGTGACTCATGAGAACCATTTTTTTTGCATTGCACTGGGGAAAAATGAACAGTTGAAGTGTGTTGTTATAGTAAAAGCTTGCGCAAGGTGAATTTAACGAGAGGTTTTCATTTATGAACTTCAGTTTTAACAACATCTTGAATAGATTTTCAGTGTGATAATATTGGTGATGAAAGAAAACACATCTCTGTCTTTCCTCAAATGTTAATAAACGGATAATTTAGGAAGGAATAATGCAATCCTCGGGAAATGTGTGTATGTTATCGTGATTAGGCCACAAAAAGGAAGAAAAAAGGGAAAGGGAGGTTTATTTATTAAATAAGGTAAAATGTTAGCACAGAAGGTTTTAACAATAAAGCACATCATTAATATGCCAAACATTAAACTGGGACACTAATTATACTGAGACTGAAGTTGTTAAATAAAGCAGTTTTCTTTATGGGGGAAAAAAGTAATCATATACAAAACTAAAGCTGGTCAACAAAAGACAGATTCTTGGTGACAGATATATAAAAAAAAAAACATTCCATTCCATTCAATACCTTAACTAGCAGCTGGGGGAATAGAATAGAATAGAAATGTTGATAATCATACATTTAAAAAAAAGTGAAACGCACTGATCAATTTGAAAAGAGTGAATTATTGAAATTTGAGATTTTATTTGTTCTGGCTTAAAAAATATAAAAAGGATTCAAATGTCATTTACCAACACTCTACCAACAAACATTAGTAAGTTGGCTCAACTCTGCATGGACAAATATAATAATCTGTAACAGTTGAGTTTAAAATCTAATAATAATTAAAGTGCTCAATATGTCTGTACTAAACTTGCTAGTTACCTCAAATTTCAGCTTTTTTCTATAAAAAATTGGAGATGACCCTCAAAACTCAAATCTATTGTTGCAGGTTGCCTTGACATTGACATGTGGGATGTTAGCTCTCTCACTCACTTGCGTTTGAAATGAGGCATCAGCAAAACAATTTCACACCACATCAGACAGCATCAAAACTGCATTTATTGTTAGAATTTGATCAGAATACAAATCAGATATTTAAGTAATAGAGAAAACTCAGCCATATGCATGTCATGAAGCCATGTTTTTTTCACAACTATAACTGAAACGGCAAAGAATGCTTCTGGAATGTAGAAGAATTTCACTTCTGGACATTATTTCAGTTTTCTTGAACCCACAACACAACGTTTGTTGGTTCAAAACCCCAGGGAAGGCAAGAACTGAGGAAATGTGTCAATTGCTTCAAATGTAAGTTGCTTTGAATCAAAGTGTCTGATAAATGCGTGAATCTCTACACTTGACAAAATATTCACTGACAGAAGTTTTTGATATAACTTAATTTTATATACTTGAATTTTACACAAAATGTTGTGTTTTCAGCCTTGATTTTAACAGAAGACAAGCTAAAAAGAAAGTGAACATAGACAGAGCAAATTTTCTTTTGTAAAAAGATGCAAAATACAGGATACAATTTAAAGCTGATATTTGAGAAAACACAGAGCTGCTGTCTGTTTTTGACCTCAAACAGCGATGAGAATGTCACTGCCGCTGCTAACTATCTGAACATCAATAACTGTCAACTGTCAAAGACATCAAGAACAGCCTATTTGCTCTGTCACAATTTCTTTCTCTTCAGCAGATTAGCGTGTAATCCCAAGTTGTGACCCTTAACCTGAAAACCCTGACCAGAACAGAGCAGCTAACCAAACAGATAACCACTAAAAGGCAACTTATCTGCAGACTTTCAATCCCGCTAGCAACAAAATGTTCTGTTTAGTGTGGAAATCTCATCTATACTGACAGACTGCGGTTTCTTATTACTCACAATTTTTAACCAGAATGTGTAAACACATAAATTAATAAAGTAATTTTAAATAAAGTTGCCATAATTTGAGAATCGAAACAAAGTCCTATCCGTATAACGCAGCTAGAAAGCTTCACAAGTCAAACTGGAAAAGGCGTGTAGTTAGTTTAATCAACAAATTCAGCAAACAGTCCAATATGTGGTTCTAATTATGGCCCTTAGGATAAAAAGTAAATACTCCCTGCGGAAGGATATTGAACCAATGGCAACAACCTCAGCTTGATGTTAACATGATTGGAGAAAACATTCTACGAAGTTAGCCATGACTGAATTTAGGGGAAAGACCAGTAAGTAATTCTGCAAACCACTGCTACGGGTTTGATGATATTCTATAGTTATTTGCATTTGCAGGAAAATGTTATTTTGATACAAAAAATTCTTGATCAAACTCTTGCTTCAGCGTGTATAGACAGTTTATGCTGCCAGAAAAAACATTGAGCTGACTCTTATCAACAATCAAAGCAGAGCAGTGAACATTCCTTTCAAACATTTTGTCAACTTACCTATTAGTAGACATTGGTTTGAAAATATTTTTCATACCCATTATAGAAGACTCTGGAAGAAAGGTTTAAGGAGGCATAACAGAAAATGCGGCTTTATTTAGCTTTAAACACAGTAGATGCTAACAGCTAACAAACTTGAATTGAGGAAAGAGAGAGGAGGGGTGGCTAAAAGAGCCAAACGGTTCTTTAAAAATGTCAAAGCATCAAAGAAAAAGAAAGTCTCTCAGTAATCTGTGCTAATAAATTTAGAGCTGCTATGTACCTTCCTTTTGGTGATGTAACTTCCTGTTGTAAAACAGTAAGACTTTTTTTCTATTACAAACTCAATTAGTCGTATACAATAAAAACTTTATATTCCATGCACAATATTTAATTAAGATATAAAGGGTTTTAAAAAATGATTTTTGCTTCAAGCTACTATTAAATGATTCCCTCTTTCTGCTCCTGAGTAATTTGTGAGTTACACAACATAAAAACAAGCATAATGTTGCATTTTCACTTCACCATCTCCAAGGAAATGCCACTCATAGGAAGCTTAGCCAATTTAAATCCACTTATTAGTGCTGAACACACACCCACACACACCTTAGAGTCCATTATTCAGGCTGAGTGTCTGAACAAAAGGATCAATCAGGTTCAGTGGATCAACATGATGAAGCTCATCACTCTATACTTTCATCTCCATGAGTCTCCCTTCCTTTTATCCGCAAACTCTGCATTTTCTCATGCTGTTCATCTTTATTTTGTTCTCTCTTAATGCTCTTCATTGTCTGCATCCTCCTCAATGCTTTCCAGCCTCTCTTTCTCCTCTTTCTTCCCTCTCTCTCTCTCTCTCTCCTCTCCTGCTTGCTTGACCTTTACTCTGCTGTTTTAATGGCAGCTCAGAATATGTCTGGCCATGTGTGCAAAGAGATAGGGAACACACACATAGCCTCTCTCTCTCACAGACACACGAGTACAATCTTTACCCATGATTACTCCTGAAGAGACGTTTGTTGTGTCAGAAAACGGATCCTGATTGAATCACAAAAGAGCATGTACTATGATTTCAGAGCTTTCAGAAACATTTAAAGCCATTTAATCCACCTCGCATAGATGATAATTGCATCTTAGTGTGGGGGTGGGGCTGTACGTGTGTGTAATGGAATGATTCTTTACCCCAATCTTGGGGATTTCTCAGCATGAGTGTTTCAATATGGCAGTCCCTTGGAGCAGTGTGTGTATGTGTATGTGCATGTGTGTATAATTGGGGTAATTTCTTTATTACACTAATAAATCACTCAGTAAACGACATGTCCAAAATGTCACTGTTTAGTGTCTGTTTGTCCAGCACTTCCCCCGCGTCTCTTTCTCCCACTCTGTCTTTCTTCACTCCTCCTCTCTCCACCTGTGAACGCCATTGACATCTGCACTTCAAATACTGAACCTAAAGTTAGCCATTCCCCCGAAAAATGGATAGAGCAGAAAAGGAAAAGAAAGCAAGTAAAGTGAGTAAGTTGTGTTGAAGGAGCTATATTAATTTCTACATGATTATTGTAGTATTTATTTTTTAATTATTATTATTAAATGTATTTTTTGAGGCATTAACATCACTTTTACATTTAGGCATTTTACATCACACAAATAGCAGCATTTTTTAAAAAAATTGTTGTTTTATGTACTCTATCATTGTAATTTATATAGTTGAAGTGGTCTGCTAATGATTAAACAATGTTTTTTGACCTTTCTTTTTGGAAATCCCAATTATTATTTGAGGGATGCTGAACAATTTCATACTTGTTGAAAATGAAGAGTGCTAAAATCAATCAAGCATGTTTAATGAGCAAAAACAGTCACATTTAAATTACGTATTATGTTATTGTCCTCAATATTCCCTTTTAAAGGAATAAAAAAAATATTCCTAACTTAAAAACTTTTGTTTGACTGCGGTTTTACTTTGTATGCCTTTTGTTTTATCCTGTCCAGTGTGTTAGTCAACATTCTAAACTTTGATTTGGTTTGATTTCTGTGAATGTTTCCATACATTAGGAGCATCATTGCACCAATCTGAATGCCTTGGGAGCCTTTCATATGAACCTTTTCCACCTAATAGCAGGTTGAGTGTGCACTAGGTTCTGGTTTCTGGTAGTTTCTTTCATCAGACGTATTCCTAAAAAAATATAGTGTTTAGGTTTTAGCAAAGGTTATTTTTGAGAATGTTTTTCCTCAACCAGCTCATTAATCCTTTTGCCAAGTGAAAGAACAGAACATTTAGTGGATAGATTTAATGTTATCTGCTTCATAATGGAACGATGGAACCTACTGTACCTTCTAAAGGCTGTAAATTAGTGGATTAGGTATCTACTGAACCATGTGAAACATGATTGACAAAGACATTTCATCACAAAAAAAGAATCTGAAGCAGCTGGTGATTTGATGGAACCCATGTAAAAATAGTTAAATCACGGCTACTTTTATAAATAAATATCTGCTTTACATCTGTGTTTTCCATCTAGTTCAAGGATTAGTATAAAGTATTAGAGTAAATCTGAGAGTTGAATCAAAGGGTAAGGTTTGGTTGCCTGAAGGTAATCCTCTATGTCAAACCCTTCCCTCATGTGACGTTTGTATGATGAACCTCCGAAAGGCCAAAGAAGCGGATAAACAACATTTCCTCCACATGCTGCTGCTTTATCTCGGAACTGATTTATAGGAGGTGCAGCTTAAAAAGCTCTGTGTTAACATGGCTGCCTTTCACCTATGATGTAATTATTCAGTCGGTCTAAGCTTTGGCTGACGTTTGTCCAAATATCCAAATCTACAAATTTTAAAAGATCTCTAAAGGAATGCAAAGAACCAGCTCTAATAGCTGTCTGTTGATGGAGTCTGTGTAGGGTTGGCACTGTTAGCAGAAAACAAGACAGAACAAGATAGAGAGTGTTAGCACATGTGTGAGCGAATGGCATGATGAACTGTGCATCCAAACGCTGAGTTTCATGTTGTAGTCTGCCTGCCTGAAAAGAGCATTCCTGAGATGCTCTCCATCTCTCGCTCTTTCAAGCAGTGTCTATTTTATGAGGTGCGACCTTATAGATGGGGTGAGCAGGCAAATGCCAAGTCAGAAGAGAATGAAAGGAAAAAAAACTCCTTCATTTACATTCAGGGTGGAAGAGGGAAGTGGGTAATTCTGGGATAAAGGAACAGAGAATTTTGAGTTACAGAAAGCTATGTTTCATATAGTATCAGATGTCTTTTCAAATTGGTACCCCGAAAGGACTTTCCCGTATAAGGATCTTGAAATTTATTCAGAAAACGTAATTCGAATACTCCTCATTTACAAACATAATTGCATTCATTATATTACCTAAGTCATGGATGGAGTCACATGATTCACTCATCTCCAGCTCAAATTGGGAAAAAGGCAAGAAACACCATCTGAAAGGCACCAGTTTCTGTGTTAACTGGAGGAAACCCTAAGGAAACCTCACAAAGCAAGGCCTGATCCAGAACAGGTGATGTTCCAACCGAGCGAAAATGCACTACTAACCCCATGCTGTTTCTAAGTATGAACGTTTATTAGTAATTGTCAAAAGATTTTAAAATCCAAAGTTGGTACAGCATCTTCTTAGCTACTAGGTCTAGAACCAATCACCAAACTATGAACCATAACAAATTCCAAGGGATCTTTTCATCCTACGGAATTTCATGTAGAATTTGGTTTTCACTTAAGTTTGTGTTTGTGAACATTGTGCTCAGCATAAATGAGTACACCCTACTACATTTGTCAGAAAACCTTAAGTTCCCTTTCAGAATTAACATTTTCTAAGGGATACTAAATACTCCCATATATGTGGGCCATTGATTACAAACAAGATTTGTTAATTTGCATTCACAAAAAGAAATAAATTCAAGTCCATGTGGCAGAAATGAGTTCACCCCAATTATAGTGTTAGGAGAAAAGCCACACTAAGACCACAGGTGAGTCTACTGATTCATTTAAGAGGTGCAGACAAGTGACTATAAATGTCATTATTTAACAAAAGAAAAGCTTTTCCCATTTTATGCTGTCAGCAATGACTCCCCATGGAAGAAAAATGTCACAAAATCTTGTGTGAAAGGACATCATTTCTCTACTCAAAAAAAGTGAGAGCTACAAGAAAATCAGCAAAGTTTCACATATCAGTCAAAATTCTGTAGCAAAGTGATCTAAAAATATAAAAAAGATTGAAGAGAAACATTCTTACAAAGATGTCCCGGCCCTCCACAGAAGTTGACTTCACAACAGGAGTGTCTTCTGATGAGATGGGTTGAAGACAATTGGCATGAAAGTTCACTGCCATTAGCTCAAGATGTTGAAAACCAATCTGGAGTGACCAATTCCCATGAAACCATACGGCAAACTCTGCAGAGGAAGGACATGCTTGAGTATCAATGCTTAAGGAAGCCTCTCCTGAAGCTCATGCTCAAAAAAGTATGCCTAGATTTTCCTTGTGCCCATGCTGAAAAAGATGACAACTACTGGGACTCTATAATCTGGTGTGATAAGACAAAGAACAGTGTTTTTTGAACTAATAGTTTTAAGAGTTGACCACTGTATCTAAATCATTATTTTCAAATTAACTATATATGATTGCACGAATGCAGTCAAGCTTCTCTATATAGTGTGTTTACATTGCATTGAGTCTGAAGAATTTGTCCATGTGACATGACTGCTCAGGCCACCCGCTCTGGAAAAAATTACAACCGCTCCGGTTATAACCCAAGGCAAGATTGTGTTTGTTTGCATGTGTGTGTGTGTGTGTGTGTATCTATAGGTCAGAGTCAGGTAATGGCTAAATGAGGCTAATGAGGCTTTTAATCAGCCATCCTGACAACAAGATCGACTCAAATCACAAGCAAAACACTTATTATTTCAGCAATTATCACTAAACACAGAGAGTGAAAGTGAGCGAGAGCAGCAACATTTCATTAACCAAATTGGTCCTTTCCCTTCATGGTGGAAAATGGTCAACTGTGAGACAAATTACAAGGTGGCATTTTACCTTCCTTCTAGTCATTTCCATCTTTTTCATTCAATATCTCATCCCTTCCACTTTTCCTCTGTGATTCCAGCCCTTCAGGCAATGTTTCTGTTCATGTCTTTGTCTTATTTGCCTATTTCTAAATCAGTCGTGCCCTTCTTTTGGCACAATCTGAGAATGCAGATACATATATATTCGGACTGAGACTTTCACACACACGTGCATACACCCGTAATGAGGTGCACTGGTGCTTATCCACTGAGTGAAAGGTGTTTCTCTCCATATTTCTCTCTCATTTGATGTTGAGAAAGTCATTTCACACCTGAGAAAGTTCACCGACAGGAACTCATACACATGCAAGTGTGTGAATTATAGATGGCGCTGAAAAATAAAGTCACAAGAATCATTCGCTACTGAATACATTACACTCATAAAATTTTACTTTAGGATGCATAATAGTTCCTTAACGCAGCCCTCGTGTGAGGGTCTGTATTTGAGCACACTCAAGCAGCAAAGTTATTCAAGAAAATTATATTTAAATCAGAGTTTAATTCACATATTGTTCATTTTACTGAACCAAATTCTGCTACAAACCCCTTGCAACACTCTTGCCAGAGTATTATTTCCATGTTTTTTGTTAGAACTTGTTTCAGTGCAAATAAGCTCTGGTTTCTGTGGCTGGGAAACACTTTTGTAATGTTTGTACGCTGTCTAGACTTGTCCTCTCATCAGGTCTGTTTTTTAAATTAGCACATGGCTACTGAATGCTCATTGGCCATGTGCTCTCTGGTCCTGGTGCCTTTCTCAAAATTCCATTATTAGCTCTGTGCTCACACCTGACTCTGGTCTCCTTCCTTTATTATTTCCCCTTAGTTAATGCCAGTCCAGTGCTGCTTTTTTCCCCCACGAGAAAACTAGATGCTCAGCTTTGCTAGGTGCAGGAGATGCTTTTAAAAGGAAAAGAGAGATGATTATCAGAGGGACATTATTTCCCCTACCAAACACAACCTCCAGGTCCAGTGGATCATCAGGCACTGGAAGACTAGGATAGTACGTTGTCATCAGTACTTGGCATACCGGCAAGACCTGAACGCCATGCCATTGGCACATACCAGTCAGATGGCAGATCGGCTCAGGAGCGGCACAAGCAGCTCAATACCATCAAGATTCACTCAACAGCAGCTAGGATCCATAGAGCTGGATCCATAGAGGATCCACACCTCTGTGCGTGTTTCCCTCATGGCTGGGGCAAGTGGGCCCCTTTTGAAGGGAACGTCAATGTTGTACAGAGCTGGGCATGCAGTGACTTCCTTTTTCATTATTTACTGCTTAATAAAGTGCCCATAAGGAAGTGTTTTTGTGCCCCAGGACTTGTGTCTTCACTTGTGTCCTTTGACAACCTCTACACTAAACATTCTTTGTTTGTTAACAGGTAAGATGCCAATAGGTTGCGGCTCCAGGCCAGAAGGGTACCTCTGAGGCCCGACCAACTTTAAATAACTTTGCCTGTGACTGAGAAGCAGTTGCTCCAAAGAGCCCCACTCTCACTTCCCGTGAAGCAAATGCATCCCATGTGAGTCTTTAATCTAAATTTGAGCAATTATTATAACACAGCAAAGTTATCCTTTTGGTCTCAAAAATAGAAAGAAATGAAAATAGAGGAGAAATGAAAGCAAGACAGTGGTAAGTAGGGCAGAGGTAAAAAAAAATACAAAAAAGGATTCTCTGATTTTAATCGATCTTCAGTTTAACGCAACAATATTGATTTGGGAAATCCTGAATAAACACCCTATTATCAATGTAGATGTGTATTTTAGTAATAAAGGTTGGAGTAGTAGAGTTTCAACATTTATTTCAAAATATGGATCCCATGTCTGCAGAACTAACATTTTAAATGAAATATGTATAGCTAATTGATATTGAATCGAAATCTAGATTGAATCGAATGAAAACCATAAAAATTGAATCGAATTGCCGAAATGGTCACAATACCCAGCTCTAGTGGCAAGTGTGCTTCTGATGTGAGTTCAGTACATTATACTGTCTGCAATAAATATATAATCTAACAGAAATTTAGCTTTTTCTGTATTTTTAAAAATAAAGCTGTTTCCAGTCCAGCTAAACTGTAGTGTTAACCCAACCCCTCAAAACTGTTTTTGTTTTTACAGAAATGTAATGCTATAAAGCAGGCTTTAGTGCCTAGTTGAGACGTCTGTCTACATTAAATCATATTGACTTTGCCTTATAGAAATTTGTACCGCAAAATCTTTTAAAAGCATGTTGTTGTTTAAGTATCGTGTACAATATAATTATAATTTTTCTAATCTTTGTAGATCACAATTGTGAAAGACTACCGAATTGTTATTTTAATTCGTAAATGTTTATGTTTATTTGTAATATGTTTACAGTTTATTTTACTGCTTAAAAAGTGATATTTTTGGAGCCCACAGTGACTTTTTGCCTCGGGTTCAAGTGAGTCTAGAATCACCTCTGAGTGTAGATTCCCCGTAGACCTTCTTTGAAGTATGCCCTTGAGTCCGGTTGGCATGTTTACTCTGCTTGCAGCGTATGTTATCAGTCTTTTACCTTATGTAAGTTTGCACTAATGTGGGTGACTTTTAGTTCTTCTTTGTTTTCTGATCACAGACCATCGTAAGAGTTACACTGGTGGTATTCTTTCCTATACACACCTCAGCTAACCAAAGCATGATGAATACAGTACTGTGCAAAAGATTTAGGCAGGTTTGACAAAAATGTTGTAAACAAACAATGCTTTCAGAAAAATAAATGATGATTTATTATTTTTTTTTTTTAATTTACAAAATACTTAATAGTTTGCCTTCAAATCAGCATAAATTCCTATAGGAACACATGCACAAAGTCAAAATCCATGGTGTATGATCCACCAATAATTCCCTAAATTATCTATTGATGTCACAAATAGGTTGGACCCGTGGCATTAACTGAAACAAAAACAGCTGTGTAGGAGGCTTACAACTGAGTGAGGAAAAGCCAAACTCTGCTACCAAGCTTTGTTTGTTTTGGGACGATTTTTGTTATGGCAAGATTATTCATAGCATCAAGACGCAATAACGGTATACATCATTAACAAGGACTCTCTGTGACAAGATTTCAAAGGAGAGGTTTCAGTACAGAAGAAGTACAAAGAAATGGGCAATGTCTAGGATAGATGCAGTGGTAGGCCAAGAAACCTTATCAGGTCAAAGCCCGTTGTGCTTTGGAAATAGTAATTCTATGCCAGTGGGACCCAGCTACATCCTTCTGCTGTCAATAGAAGTCTGGCATGGAATGGACTTCATGGAGGAATTCTAGTCAAAAAGCCACACCTGGAACAAAGCCAAGAACTCGAAAACAAAGTAATTGAGGTGCAGAAAAAGGGCAGCAGGTGCTATGTACTGATCAGTCCAAATGTAAAAGATTGTAGCAGATTGTTGGTCAAGGAGCCGGAGAGTGGTACAGTAATGAGTGCCTGCAGGAAACAGTGAAGCATGCTGGAGGTTCCTTAGATGTTTGAGGCTGCATTTCTACAAATGGAGTTAGTTGATCAGGATTAATGGCTCAATGCTGAGAAATACAGGCAAACCCTAATGAGAATTTAAAAATATTTGTAGGAAATAAATGAGCTGCACACTCATTTGTTCGTGTGCCAGCCAATCCTGCATGTAAAAGAAAAGGTCATGATCATTTAATAACAGATGGAAAAGGACAGAAACATTAGCCCAGACTATGCATCTCTCTTCTAGACTTACACAGGTGGTGTTTAGCAGCAGTATGTACCGAGAGGCGGATAGAATGATAAGTAGGCAATGATTAAGCAGAGCAGGGTTATTACAGTGATTCTTTCATTTATTCAAATGCCCCTCCCCATCTCTGCTTCTCGAACCTCTGGAGCCCTTTATTGTCTCCCGTTGATGCAGCCATATTAAGCTTGATCCTCATCCAGCATCATAATCACATTTCTGTCTTTCCGGCGCACACACAATCAAACTGAAGCACAGATTCACATCATTCCTCATCTGAGAGATGTCATTAAAGGCCTTTCTCGCTCCACTCTGATTGATCACTGATGAGGCTGGTAGCCTGGTACATAAAATGATAAAAAAGAATTTGTTTATGAGGCCTGAATATCACATCCCCGCTCCTCTACTCTTGAATGCTCAGATCTTACAAAGGCTATGAATGGGTTTCGGTTTAAAGAGCCTTTTTGTCTGCTCTCTGAGGACAGTGGTAATTTAGTTTCTCCACCTGTTTGTTCAGAGAGATTTGCTGCAGTCAGACAAATCGATTCCTTATCTTTTCATTTTCTTTCATTGCTTTCTCCATTGATTCCCCAGAGACAGCTTAAAACTGTGTTTCTTGTGTTTTTGAATGAGACTGACTGGATTAATTTATGTCAAACTTTACTTAAGTTTTCCATTATGCACACTGCAGCCAATCGCAAAGGTGTTTCTTTAAAAGAGGTGAAATCTTTCAAAAGAATTAGTGTAAAAAGCTGTTTACTACAGTGAGTTTAGCATCAAGCCAAAGAAACCACATGTTTGCCACATGGAGATTTACCCAGGAGTCATCAAAAAATGGTAAATTGTAATATCATAAAGGGATAAATGTGGTCAGCAGAAAACCACAGGTAGCCTGTGTGGTTTAAAAATGTGCTGAATCGGGTTTAAAGCGTGCCAAAAAATCATGGCTCAGAATATTTGTCCCTTCAGCAGAAGTAAGGACCATTGAAAAAAGGTAGAATGGATGTTTTTTTTTATTTAATCAATAATTGTAATATTAATTAAATTAAATGTGAAGAAACAATTTCTTCATAGTAATGTTAATTCCACAATAGATAATTGTTAAGTTGGCTTGCTAAATTATAAATTGGGGTTTTAGGCCAGAGGAGCGACTACGTTTCATAAAAGACTTAAGTAATGAACCTTTGGGGGATTATGTCAATAGTTAGAGGAATAACTCGCCATTTTGATATGAAAACATATACAGTATACAGTTAATGAGATCAGAGCTTCTGTAAAAGAGGCTTGTAACTTCAGCTAGTTACACCTGGGAGCCCAAGTACAAATGGGGAGGTTTCAAAACTCAATAAACTGCATTTTAAAAAAATACAAGATTTTTTCCAAATTGCAATAAACAGCAGTGTAGTTTTTATTTATTTATTTGTTTTCTTTTTTTTTTTTTTCACAAAATGCCAAAAAAAATTAAACCAAGCAGAGCAAAAAAGGACGAGTTGCTGAGGTGGTGGACAACTGTTGCTTGTAATTTGCAGTAAAAGTTTGAATTCATTTCATTATCACTCCTTGAAGACAGAACAGAATCAGGCCCTTTTGGTTTTGTATTTGGAATGGTTTCATAAAAAAAAGATACAAACAAAAAAATAAAGCATCCAGATGGCTTGGATTTATAGCGTTTTGTGGAAAAAAACAAAACAATTAAATGTTAAAATCTGGACTTAAAAAGTTTGAATAACTTTGAGGTTCTTTATGAAAGTTTGGAACAGAAAATTTGGATTTTCCTCAAACCACTTTCGTGCAAACAAAACAAATGGAGTTAAGGTAAAAGGTAAAGGTAAAATCTCTTCAAATTCGTGTTTCATTTATACCCATGCAAATACATTTTAACGATACTGAGCTCAAGTATTCATACTCGTATTTGTAAAAACAGTCCGATACCAAAGACTGATACCCTGTGACATCATTGACAGAGCTTTCAGTTCACAGAGACTCTGTCAGCAACAGAATGTCAGGCTCATCGGCGTGGAAATATTTCAGAATTGATGATGACAACCCATGGCAGACATGTCACCTTAAGATTTTGGAACCAAAGTACGAGATTGTCACTGGCCGTCATGTCACTGATGTGGTGTTACTCCAGATAAATGATACAGTTGTTTTAAAATGAGTCTCACTTTGTAATTTCTTGGAAATGCCACATCCCAAAAACAGGTATCAGAATCGATATTGGAGAGTACCGGGTATTGGTGCATCCTCAATTTCAAATGCACTCTTCTGTGTGAATCAAACCCTCCATTATTTGTTTTGACTGACCCTTTCGTTGTCTGTGGATTAAGTCTCCAAATACGTAAGTCCTTGAAAACTTTCCCCAACCATATGGGATTTTTGTACCTGGAAATTTAACCTACAACCATCATGGTGTTACTACAACCATTAGCTCTACCAACTAAGCTGCAGGAAAGCTTTGAGTTCCTTGAGTCCTGTAATGCAGATATCCCATTACGCCGAATGAAACAGGATATTAATGGCTATGCTTAACTAGATAGAACTCTAGAGATTTAACTGGAGCGCTTGTCATCGGGCGACCAGCAGCTGCACCCTGCACCATTAGCAGTATGAATATACCATAACAGCACTAGCACATCAGATGCTCCTGTCAGGATCTGAATCCGGCTGGTTTTATGTTTCTTTGCGTGCGCATATGTCAGCTGTTTTGGAAATGGAGAGGTGCAGAAACCAAAGCAATTATAAAGTGTGTGTCTGAAGGGAAGGGGACAGAGCATCGTCGTACTGAGTCATGCAGACTGATATGATTCCATTTTCTATTTCAGCCTCCACACAATGGCTTTTTAAACTCACACGTGAGTCATTTCTTCACAGAAAGAGCAGAAATGGTCAAACGGTATGTGCACAACACAAGGTCTTTGTGTGCGTTCAGACAAAAGCCACTTTAATTCTTTTTCATCAGATCAGGCTGGCGTCCCATAGAATCTGTAACCAGGGCAACCTGGTATTCAAGAACTCCAGGAATAGACAACGTGTGCATGTTTTAGGGGCAGCTCCACGCAGTCGACCAAATGTTTTTTTAGCTGGTTAACAAAAAAAAAATGGGCACAGGAACTAACCTTTATCTCTCTGTTTCTAAAAGACGCTGAGTACATTTGAAATAGTCGTGTTCATTCCAACTGACCCGATTGTGTGCATAAGTGTCTGTAAAAGTGGGTCAGTAGTGAGTTAAAGAGGAAGCGGGTCAGGACCATACGTCAGCTCTGGATGAGATTACTGAAGAAAAATCTGCTGGACAAGAGTAAGCCTTTTACACAGAGAGCTGGAACACGAAGAACTCGGGGGGAAAATTTCAGCGGGACCATAATTAATCGAGTAATGCTGCATTTATAGAATGAAACAAAGCATTACTTTGAAGTGAATTAATATTCGCTTTCAGCACTGAGATGAAAACACATGAGTTCTGTTTGGTGCACTTTTTAGATGAGAACGCTCTTTTATGAGATCCGTTCATTTCAGAAATGTGATCGCCGCATAGCCGAATAATTTGCATATTATTCTGTGATTTTCAATCATTACCATGTTATCATTCACATTAAACAAGCTGCTTTATTCCTTCTGCTAAATGTGAAATTAAAACCAGATCACACATTCTCAGAACACGAGAATCCAGCGTTCAAAATGAATTGAAAACAAACCCATTGGCACAACATTTGAATTGTAATCGCCAGCACTTCAGCGAAAACCCTCTCTGTATTACATTAGGCAGACCAAAAGCATATAGGCATCAAACGTAATTGCATTATTTGTGTTGTGTTCAAGGGCCAGAGAGACGTTCTGAAGATATGCTGAATACTTGCCAGCGGGTGAGGGAAAAACCCACCCCTTTCTGCCTACTACGTTTATTTGTTGTTTTAATCATTCATCTCATTGTGAGAGACGGAGAGTTGTGTGTTTCAGCCTCTGGCCTGCATAAAGCAATATCAAAGCGTCTGTGAATTAAAGGCCATTTATCACTGCTTACGAGAGAGAGAGACTAGAGAGAAAAAGAGATGGGGGAGAGACATTTAAGGTACACAAAGGTACTGCGCTTAGGAGGGGTTGCATGAAGACAGATGTGTTTTATGCAGTGATTAATGTTTTTATTTGCTTTCATGCGCTTCTGCGTGACATACTTTCTTCTCTATAAGCTCCAATTATGACTTTTTTCTAGCACTATACACAACGATGAAAATCGATGTGCGCTTATTTTGAATAAATTAAACTTTCCCATAGAGAGGAGCATATAAGCAGCTAGCAGTGAGCTCCGCTACTTCCCTCTCTGAGCAGAACAGGAGCGACAGTGAGCGAGGGAGCACGGTGGTCTGGCAACACTCATTTATCTTCATTATAAGCTCAGAATCATTGAGATACACTGAGAGAGAACAGAGCCCACAGCTACAGTAGCCACACGGCCTGTGTGTGTCTGTGATGGATACTGGGTGCAGGAAACAGAGGCAGATCTGGGTTACATAAAAATTTTGATCAGGCTGAATGTGCTACAGTAGAGGGTTCGTGTGTGTACTGAACTGCCTGTGTGTTCTTTTATTGGCTGATTACAGTGTTTTCATTGCTACTCACTTTGTCTGACATTACAACTTTCTCTAGCTGCCAAACATGTCTCAACATGCTTAACCTGTTCTTGCTGTCACTCTTGAATCAGACATCTCTCTCAGACGTCCCTCTCGTATGACAAATATTCATGCTTCTCTTGGTTTCGCTGATGTAGCTGAAACTCGTCAGGATTTTTTCCAGATTTTTTTTATCTGTATTTCTCTGTAAATCATTTTTTCTTAGTTTCTTCTTGACATTTGGAACCAAGAGAAGCCAAAATCAAAATGAATAATATTATTTAACAAGATGGCTAAAGTCTGTATTTACAAACTTTGATGTTGGCTTGTAAAAGTGCAATTTAAAAGTATTTTTTTTATGTTCCTGGCTTTGAGTAATATAAACTAACATAAGCTGTGATAGAGATATGGAAAATTGGTTGTGATGGTAAACAGTCTGGTTGCTCTAGGGGAGCCGTTAAAATAACATATTGTTCCCAATGTCACTGTGAGCGACATTATCCAACCTCCATGTCTCCATGATTTTTCAAAGTTGAGAAAGAGTTCAGATAATTTGGTTGCTAGGGTAAACAGCTTGGTTGCTATCGAGTTGTCAGTGATAAAAAAATAAGTTATTGTCAAGTTATGATCAACATAAACATTTCTCTATGATATTTCATCTTGAAGATATGTTTGTTGCCTTTTCCCATTTGTTTTCAATGGCCATTATGTGTCAATGGTAAATAGTTTAGCATTTCTAAATTATAAAGTTCAAACAATTTTGCACAGTGGTTGGTAAGTTTGCTCAGAGACTGATAACCTCCACAAGTGTGGTCAGTTTAAAGTTTGCATGAGGTTCTCGGGGGGAGTTACAGTTCATAAATTTTGACCCCATGTAAAATCAATGTTCCCAGCTTTCTCAGTGATACAATTCCCTTCGTGATACCAGCCGAAAAGATATAGCAACCCGAACCGACCAATTTGGATATCTTGGTTTAATGGCTGTAGCTTGAATGATCCGGGAGGAGATGTGTTTGAAAGTTCAAAACAAAAGACGAATAATGACTTGTTGCAGTCAAGCAATGAAATTGGCTCTTTTGTTTACGTGCAAATGACTGTTGCTGTTACATAAATCTACAGCTTGGAGGCGTTTGGAATTCATTCTTAGGACAATCGTGATAAAAGAATAATGAGACGGAATATGCGTATTCCCTTGGTTGCCTTTACAGGAGTACCTCTTGTTGTTCTCTGAATTCCAGTAAAATCCCTCCATGATTCAGACACAAGAATAAATCAATGCCTGAAGTTAAGTTTGTTGTGAAACTAGTGAGTGGCTTCTGCTATTTGTGAGTCATTTTCAGCTTAATCAAGAGCTTTTGTCTTTTGTTCTTCATTCTTTGTTGTGTATTTTGTTTTTCAAAGTATTTGCCTGTTTGACCAACATTTTGGAAAGGAAATAATGGTTTGGGAGTTGCCTGTTTTTTTTTTTTAAACTTAAAATTCCCTCTATTTCCACATTGTGCAGACCTAAGTACGAAACTTTCCTTTAAACTGTCAATTTTAATTGACGTCTGGTCTGTAGATTGCTCTCAACTTCCAGACGCATATAGTATGTTAATGGGGCTTACCCAAAATTTGGGCACAACATGTGGTTTGGTGGTAGCTAGCTAAGATTGCAGATGGTTCTTAAAAAAGGACAGCAAACCAGAAATAAATGTTACCCAACAAACAGAAAACCTGCTAAAATGCAATCTTTTCTCACTAATTACTAATTATCAAACAAGGAAGAGCAATGGTTACACATGCTGTGTAGACAGTTGTGCTGTGAACAACAGCTAATGGCAGAAAAGAGAGTGAACTTGTGCTCTTTCGAGGCAAATCTCCTCTCGGCTGCAGTCAAGAGAGCCATGAAATATTCACACTGAGAATTCTCCATCCAGTATTGCTAAAAGCATGCGTTTGGATCGTTTCCATGCAGGGTCATTGTCTCAAATGCTGAAAGGACATGTCTGATTTTCACTCTGAGGCCGAGAAAGAAGAAGTGTGTGCATGAATCTCGAAGGAATGTAGAGGTGCTGCTCTCTTGTAGCTTTGCTCTCACAATTGTTCTCAGAATGGCTTTCATGGGAAAAGCTTTAGGAGAAAATATCCGAGCAGCTCTCAGTGGAGTTTAATAAATGAAGTCAGCACAAATGTAGCAGTGATGAAGAGCTTCCGAGCTAAATGCACTCTACACTGTGTTATTCACACACTGCACAAGAACATACTGTAATCATATTCTCCTTTGTCTTCATTGTGCTTCAAACCACTGGTGAACCTAGAGCTGTACTGCAGTTAGGTTTGAGAATTCTGATTCTGAATGTCTCAAATGTGTTGAAATATAACAGGCCAGAAAGCATTGGGAGTTTCTCAATTGTGTTGCTTCAGTCCCTGCTTTTATTCTCAAG
This sequence comes from Danionella cerebrum, assembly GCA_007224835.1. Taxonomy (NCBI): domain Eukaryota; kingdom Metazoa; phylum Chordata; class Actinopteri; order Cypriniformes; family Danionidae; genus Danionella; species Danionella cerebrum. The sequence goes on along the minus strand of SRMA01025864.1, from coordinate 100,085 downwards.
TTAGAAATGTTGTCTCCACCATTGTAAGGCACATTCATGAATCCTGTTTCCTTTAAAATATTTGCACTTAATGTAATAAGTACCAAGTGAGGCCAAATGCTGCAACTTAAAAAAAAACACTTGCAAGCACAAAACTGCACTGCAAAGATCACAACATAACATGTTTTCTATGTATTGATCTTTCGATTAACCAAAGAGGTGAGTGGATTTTCCTTATTTAAGCTTCCTGGTAATAAGATTTTATTGTCTTTTGACTGTTGTGAGTCACAAGCCATGTTTCCATACAAAGATGCAAATGAAATTAATGTGCAAAACTGGAATAACTGAAATATTTGCAAATAAAGCACAGTTTCCATCCAACAAGTCCATGAGAACAAATCATCACTTCCTGATAAACTGGCATGAAATATCAAAGGAGAAAGCCTTTCTTTTTGTATATAATTACTTACTTGCTTCTTAGAAACGCACTATGTGCCGTCATTTCATCATTTTTTGGGAGATGGGAAACGCAGCTGGCCAATACCAGAATGGTACCTCAAGATACAAATGCTTCACGTTGCATAAAATCCAAGATACAAAGGGTCTTCTAAAAAAATTTAGCTTCAGGACACGAAAAGACAGCACAATCCGAGAAATCAAGAAATTACACTTGTACATTTGTACTTTATACTGTTGTTTCTGAGAGCCATCACATGGATTAGGCATTTTACATGTCAAACTTGCTTTGACATGCAAGAAATTCAGGATACGAAGGCCACCCTGGAACGGATTCATTTCACATCTCGAGGTATCACTGTACATATAAAACGTTGTTCAATGAAATCTCTCCGTAGTTTAGTCCATTAATGCTGCCAATGCCAAAAAAAAACCATTGCCATTGCATCGCATTGGGATTTAGTGGGTAAATGTGTTCCCACCGAAGATTGCAAACATTTTTTCTTATTGAATAAATAGTTTATCAAACTCAGTTGTGTGCATACATTTTTTAAATATATGCATTTCCACCCAAGGATTTGTATGTAATGTTCCAAAATGTGCAAGAAAATAGAAGGAAACGCAGCTGCAGTAATATATGATGATTAACAGGTGCTCAAACATGGAAATCATATTTTTGGTGTTAATTCATGAGCCAATATTGATCTTGTGAACAGATACATAAAATATATTGGTATTGTCAGAACGTATACTTAGCAGATCATCATCCAATACGAAGATGGAGAATTGCTGATGTGACGTTATGCCTTCTTGCTGGGCATGAGGAGACTGAAATCTGTTTGGTAGCAATACAGTCAGTGAAGGCCTGGCCAGATTTCACTACACAACAGCAGTGTGTTGAGGCTTAAACCTGATTGTACTGGACAAACACCTCCTTCAAGCTTAGGATCTAAGAGTAAAGCTATTAATTAAGATAGTAGACTGTTTGGAATGTGTGATTTCAAGGAAATAAATGTTTGAATTTAGTTTAATGCTGCTCAGTGCTTCCGATAGTGTTTAGACCAGCAGAGAGAGCCTTGAGGACCTGACGGCCTGCCACTGGCGATAAGAAAATACATGCCTCCAAGGAATTCTCATTGATTTTGCCTGTAATGTAAGACTTGAGTTGATCTGTCAGAACAAAGTTAATTGTTTCCACCCTTTCTAGATCTGAAATGAATAAATGGTAGCAGGTCACTGTTTTGTTTGTTTGTTTGTTTGTTTTGTTTCTCACCCAGTAAGCCATTAAGCTTTAATGCTGAGGACATCCTTTTGAGAAGATGAGTAAATATGACATTTGAGACAAATTCAAAATGTATTTTGGATGTGTGGAAACAAATGTTGAAGTTAATCCTGTGTAATTTTCTTATTCCCAATTTCCTACTTCCTACTGCAGGACCAACTCGTTCCCTCTGAATGACACAGACCTTGAATGGTTTCCTGTTCATCACAGCGGTTTATAATTTATTGCTGTACCTGAGAGTCAATCTCAATGCTTTACTAAAACCTTTATGTGGAAAAAATACAAGCTACCTTTTCTAAAGGGCTACTTATTATAATAAATGATATTTATCAGCGGGTTCACTGTTGTATTTCTACATTTACAAGCTTTACACACCCAACAGATTTTTCTAATGACAGCTTTCCCATTTGCATAAAATTGCTTCAATAATCAATGTTTGTCCCGTGTTCATGTGACAAACCAAATTCACTCTTGCCAGCACAATCACAACATAGTGCACGGTAGTGTTCTGAGCCAGATTTATTGTACCCAGAGAAAACAAGCATCCTTCATCTAAACCCCCATCATTTTAACTTTAAAACATGGTTGACCACGGGAATGATCCAGTGCACCAAGATTCATGTAAAAGAGCTGAGAAGCTGTAACTCTTGGGTTATTAGTAGATGTTCCCAAATCATTTTGTTGTGTTTCTTACATAACAGCCAAATAACCAGTAAGCGTTTCCCAGAGCACATTAGGTCACTTTCAGGAATGCAGTTTGATGAGGCTTAATCCAGATCGAAATCCAGATCTGCATGGCTTTTAAGCATGCATCCCCAGCTGAGCTGATTTATCAAGAGCAAGTCACGTGCTGCGAATGAAGAGATACCACAGGCATCTTCACAACATCTATTTCAAACATCTAGTGCAATTTTGCTTTTGAAATTCCAATAATTTCAGTAAATTGGCAACAGCAGCTTAGTTAGATGCCTGATTTATTTCTCCCCCCGATTGAGTATTTATACTTTTGTGCTCTGTGCACTTCCTGAAAACTTAAAGTACTCTCCAGGCTGATGTTTGACAATCTTTGTATCCTGCTCAGATGGTTATATTTCCACACAGTCGCTCAGGGATTTTGGTGTTTGTTGTGTTCATAGCAACAATGGATATATATATATCTACAGAGGAATTGACGAAATTACATCGGACTAAACCCTTAAATTTTGCATTGAAATGACCTGATTCAACACAGAAACTCGTATACCTGATCTCATTGCCAGTGGTCTTAATGAACTTGTTTTGCCACAAGAATCAATCTCTAAAACATTATTAGAATTATGTGACCTGCTATTCAGTGTCCTGAAATGATACAATGCTCTAGTCAAAGTCATTTCATGTCAAACACAAAGAAGCATTTGAACTCAGCGGCAAATACAGGACTTACAAAATGGGAAGCTTATTCTGTATGTAAAAGTTGTCTAATATTACAGTGCATTATTAACCAACATTTTGAATTTGATTAATGCACATGTTGTCCACCTCAATGCCATAGAACCACAACACAACTGAATGTTTCGCTAGGTCCACTAGATCTTGGAAAGATGAGATGCAAAGGGATCCATAAAATGTCATAACAGTTCCCAAATGTGGCATGACACATCATAACTTACATATATTTTTAATTTAAAACCCCAGAGAACAGCAAATATGCTTTGGTTAAGACTTGTGATTGCACAATTTTCAACGTTTGATACAGACAGAAAGTCACATTGTCCAATCATCGGATCAGCATCTGGTCAAGTATCGTGGAGAGATTACTTCTGAAAATGATTTCGACATTCTTGTGCACTTTTAGGGTAACTTCAAGTAATTTGTGCGCATTGATCCATTTATTTCATGAAGTTGAACAAGGGAAGCTTGTATGTTTTTAGGGCGGTACAGTAACACAGTGGCCTTCCAGTTAGAAGGTTGCCGGTTCGAGGCTCGTCGGTGACCTTCCTGAAAGGAGTTTGCTTGTTCTTGGCGTACTTGCATGGCTTTCCTCCAGATACTTCGGTTTCCCCCAAAACATGTTTAAGGTTAATTGAATAATCTAAATTCCCCTTAGGTTTGAATGTGTGTGTTTCCAAATGATGGATTGACGACCTGTCCAGGGTCCCGCCTCTTGCTTAATGTGTGCTGGAAAACAAGGCCAAAAGGGAACAAACGGATAATGAATGAATGTCTTCCTTTAGGGTAGAGGAGGGCAAAGAAATCCTAGTTTCCTTTGCCCAGTCCCTGCTGGTTTTAGTTTAGACTGTGCTTCAGTACACACACCAGTGACTTGAAACAAGCCAAGAACAACTTAATTAGTGGAATCAGTTGTGTTTCTTGATGGTTGAATCTAAACTGTGCAGGCCTGTGGCACTCCTTGCCCACCTCTTAGAGAAATAACCACTGTTCGATCTGGATGAAACCCTGGTGAAAAGTTGGAAAACGCTGAAGCTTCAGTATTCAAGTTTCAAACCAGTATAAACAGGACTGGCTGGCTGTGTTTGATAAATTATTTGTTGGCTCGTGATATGTGCTTGTGTCAAAACAAAGTTCACCTTGTTGAAGGATGCAGCAGAAGACATGAGATTAGAGGCTGTTTTTGGAGGATTTGGGAGAAATGGCTTGTTTCTTTGCTTGAGCATTAAGGAATGTTTTAGCAGCTAAACACACTGTCAGTATCCATTTGAGTGTTTTGGCTGACATCCCTCTCTCGGGCACTCAGCAGCAGTGATTATGCACCCTCACACACCGACCTTGAGACAAAGCCTGGAATGCTGAAGCCTGACCAAAAATCTGAAGACTCCGGAGATGATTTGATGGACAATCTTCTCAGTGCTGCAAGGTTTTGAATGATAGTTCAAATTGAAGACTAGGACTTGAATAACGCGCAGGCAAAGCGAGATCACATGACGAATAAAAGGATTCTTTCATTACTGGATATGTCTGGATTTTGAATGCCCACCATCTTCAATTCTGCAGGCAGCTGGGCTTTCAGTTGGGCTCATTCACAGACGGGCATGCTGGGTGTTTGTATACACATAGCTGCTTTGGGTAATGATGATTAGGCTGATGAATATATGAATGTGCAGCAGCTGTATAGACGTATCTGTGTAGAACTGATTAGATAATGGAATAATGATATTTTATGTTTCTGAGATTTGGGTTCGTCTCGTGCCCTGCAGTGTATCCTCAGCTGTTTATACGCAGTGACAAGTGAAACCAATTTAACCTTCATTTAGCATAACCTCTACAGATGGGAGCTCTTTTTCAATCACTCTCCCTCACTCTATTTCTCTCTCTTTTATGGATGTTTTGTTCAAACATTCATCTCTTCAGAGCTGATGCAAATGAGAAAGGAAACAGGTTTTTTTTTCAGCGGGTGAGGATTTTTCACATCTCCTGACATTTTTCCCTGCAAGCCTCTACACATCTCTGACCTTCGAGAAAACTAAAAGCGTCGCTGTCTGTCAGATGCTGGCACAGAAAACCCTGGGGTGGTGGAGACAACTTCTAACGTAAACATTTGGTTATTATTTTTCATTTACTACATAAAGGTGTTGATAGAAAGAAAGAATGTTGAGTTGTGATGACACACGCATGTCTGTGAAGGTTTAATAATTAATAACCAATGCCATCGGGCTGTGTGTGTTCATGCCTGCGTGTGCGTGTATGCGTGTGTGTTTGTGAGCAGGTTATTGCTGATTCAACAGAGCATGCTTTTGGCAACATTAAAATTGCAGTCTGTTCATGTTCGGTTGAGCAGGACTCTGCTTGTTGCTTTTGGCATGAAAGAGCAATATTTCTAAAAGTGATAATGTGTGTTAGACCGAAATGTTCAGTAAAACAAAATGTTTCTTGTGTCATGTCTCCATGTATCATTCTAATTATTGGCCATTAATTTTCATACGCTTTAAAAATAAACTTTAAAATTTAAGAGCGTTCACAATACAGGGCTTGTTTTCCCTTCTGGTGGACACTACAAACAGACCAAACAAAGACCTGCAACAAAAAGTGCACCTTAGAAGTCTCCGCAGCACAGTGTTTCCCAATCACAGCGGCTGTTTCGAATATAGAAATGACTTATCCAAGCTATTGTTTAATTGTTATTTAAAATATACTGTGTAGGTTTCAAAAAGTTAATTGATTTTGATATTTTTAGATTTAAACAAATATTACAAGAGCTATGATCCATAATTTGCAAAGTAATTCAAATCGAAATGTGAGAAAATATGCAAACGATTACATTTTAATGACCCCAAATTAGTGGCACAAGTGTCATCTATTGGTGAAAAGAAGGGACAACCCTTGGAAATACAAAACCTGTGATATGGCTTGTGTTTTTGAAAGTTATAGCACAAAAAAAGTACAATGGGACAAAAAGTGCTTGGAACAGTGAATACTGTTTATGAGAGGTTCACCTAGTTTTTGATCATTTTAATTTTATTTTGACTTTGTCTTTGCTTTTTGGGGGTATTAATGAAATTGTATTCTCTCCCAACCTTTTGATTTTTGTTATAAAACATACAAACTGTTCGTTCAAAGTTTTTGAGATTTTTGCAGTAAAACAAATTTGTTTTTTTTTGTACAATTTCAGGATGGTTGTGGAATTATTGAGTAATGTAATGAAAATATATTTGTTAAAAAAACCTTGGGTTTCAAAGCCCCCTCAAAAAGGCCTCGGACTTCTATGGGTTAAAATGCTTACACTCAAGCCTTTGTTTTTTAGAGTGAATATTTTTAGTTTGTAGTTAGATGTTTCAAATGCATTTCATATATTTACCTCGACACAGGATTCATTTATGAAGTTTGGTTAAAATTTCCCCCAAACATACTCTTCCTCCTTGTTTTGTTGAAAATGTCAAGGCTGTTACACACTGTCATCCAAACCATGTGTTTTTCTCTGGTCATATTTCAGAAAATGTTTCACTCACACAGACCTTGCACACTGCATGTGTTTAAATACATAAACATGCAAAAAGTGCAAATGAATTCTGTTTTTACTCTGACGGTCATTTAATTTTTTTGTATTTTTGATTTACATTTTACTAATGGCTGTTGTTAAAAGTTATTTATTTTTATTTCATATACTTCCTCTAAACTGTGTGTAGCATCTCTGTGACTGTTTGTGAGTACTATAATTCCCCCATGTACCAAATAAAAAGCCAATACACACACTTGGCAGAAAAGATCTTTCTCAAATTTTTGATCAGAAGTTATAATTAATAAGTTCTTGTAGATTAATGAGTAGATTTAAATTGATATATTGTAATAAACGTTGATATACAAAACATATGAAAATCTGAACCTTCTGTTTGAAATAATAAAAATGCTTCAAAATCAGGATCTCTAGCTCTGCCTCTCCCTGGTCTCTGCTGCTATTTTCAGTGTAGTACCTCAGGGCTCCATACTAGCCCCCAACCTTTTCTCCTTCAACCCATTTCCTCTGTGGTCTGTCATTTGAACGCATGACTGGCCCTTATCTCAGTTCTCACGGCTATCTCAGTCTCTAAACTGATGGACTGCATAAACGACACAAAATCCTGGTTAGCATCAGACTCCATCCTTCATCACCCTCCTTCATTTCCTCTAATCTCATAAATCTGGTTGATTTTTGAAGCCTAAATCCCAAAGCTGTAATATTTGATAGTTAAAAAAAATCTGATTCCTACAATGACCTGAATCTCGATACTACGGAGTTGATCAGTCAGCACAATAGAGACTTAACCTTGATCAAAATGGAGCAGGTTAATGTTTATTAGCTGCACATAAAAGTGATGACACAACCCAGCTTCTCGATAGCTGACCCCTGGCAATGAAACCCTTGGCTAACAACCATTAGATTTGCCCTCTTCACTGTCAGTTTTGAAGTCAGTTTTCTTTTTCTCTATGTCTGATTATTGTATATTTAGGACTGGAGAACCGCATGTGCATAGAACCCCATTTTAAATGCTCAGAGAATAATTTCTGAAGGCTTTCAGTGCATTTTGAAGGTCTAAACACACTCGAAAAGTTATAGAATTTCACACACGTCTGATGAAGTTTAAAAAGTAAGTGTTGGAAAATAGCTCTATAGTGCATTTCAGCTTTTTGGTCGCTGACAGCTTGTCGTAGGTGAACGGAATTCGCCACACATGTGTAAAGTGCTATGACTTAAATATTAGTAATATGAATTGCGTTTCCAAAATCAACAGGAAGTCAGTTATTATGCAAAACCTGTAAAAATAACCACTTTTGCTGGTGTTATTATACTTTGACAAACTCCTCCAAGAGATTTGATCTGTTCACCTCCAAACTCCATCCGTGACATCTCAAGGCATGTGGGATGTTAAATTGCAAAGCTTTTTTAACTTCGTTAAACTATGTGCATGGCAGCTGTCGAAAGTTGAAACTTTGCAATAAACAAGGAGGTAGTTATTATCTCAGCTGTCTAATAATGTCTTAAAACCCAATATCTTATAATCAGAAAAATAATCATTATGTTAGAAAAATATTCTGATTTAATCACAGCGCCACCTTGGGGTCAAGACACTTTCTGAAATGGTTTTCATGATTTAATTTGACTGTATTGTTCAGATTTTTAATGCGATGAATTGGTCCAGGGTGTATCCCTGCCTCTCACCTGATGTGAGCTGGAGATAGGCACCAGTAGACCTCTGTTATTCCAAAAGGGAACAAGCGGGAAGGAAGATGAATGAATGTTCAGTTTTTTGTCAATTCTTCTAAATAGGGATTGGTGGTAGTGCATTTTGCCACAAACTGGCCACCAAGAGGGGGTGGCGACGGGGTGCGAGAACCCTTTGATTGCTGCTTACAGCTTTAATTCTATAATATACTGCATGTTCTATTTATCTGGATGTCAACTGTTGTTGTTGAACTGTGATTGAAATTGAAACAATGGTGCTGTATTTCTGAATTGAAAAATGGTGAACAGGAAACTTATAAAATTCTTTTAAATCTAACCCCAAGTGTTTGAAAGGACTTTTCTCTCCTTGTGTATGTGTGCATATGTGATCAGAGCACAGTACATGGCTGACTGTCATGATGTCGAATGCCCTGGAGGCATTAATGAACTGAATTTGAGCACGGAAGGGTTAATATTAGTGAGGATGGGGTCTGATAAGGGTTAATGCAATATGGCTCTGGTGTGTGTGCCTATGTGTCCTGGTGTCCGCAGGCACTGCTGGTATAATTGAGTAGGGATTTCATTGCTCGTGTCCAACACCAGGACAATCCCAGAGGCCCTGCAGGAACACACACATACGCACAGTGTTCCTTAAGAGCACACCAAGCATACCCTTTCAATGTCAGGCTTTTTGCCAGCAGCATTAGGCTTGAAAGAATTCATATCAGATTTGGGAATAGACCCACAGTTTGAAAAAAGGAATCTAGGAAGTTTGCAAAAACCAACTGAAAGCTTTAGTCTGGAAATGTCCCTGCATTCAGTAGCAAACGGAACCAAGGAAACAGTTATTAAAGGGATTGACCAGGTTAAACCAATAGGAATCATACATTGATTAGCATTTACACTAAAGACAGATCCGGGAATGCAGACGGAGCACAAAATTATAGAGGAACAGTCCACAGATGTCTTTCATCTTTATTTCAGCCATTCTCTGTTCTCTCTCTCTCACTTGAGGTTAATTATTATAATTACACTGCCATTGGCTCTCAAAATAGATTAATTGATTGACAGGTGAACTGTTTAAATGCCGGCAGGAAGTGAGGGGTTAGGGGGCCAATCAGCACCCAGATTAAACACGCATAATTACCCTCCTAATGAGCAACTACATTAAACAAATTCCATCTTGATGGCTTAAAATAACAAAAATGAAAATAGAAGAAGAAATGAGGACATAAAACACAGAGCTAATAAAAAACATTCAGACGTCTGGTCGAGATGTCTTTTCACTTGAACAAGAAGGAGGGAGTTTGTTAATCATACCCTTGCATTAAAAATATCTTGTCTGGGTTTTGCAAGTGTTTGTGTTTTTATTCTCAGTTGAGTCCTTTCTCTCTTTTTTCTTCATTGAATATAGAATCACAAAAAAAAGGAATGGAAAAAGTTCAACTTCCTTGGGGAAAGTGTGTATGTGTGCGTGCGTGTTTCTACGTGTTGCTGAATTATTGTCTCTGTGGTGTTTTGGAAGTACATCCTCTCACTTTTGTTTTGTTATGCTTCACAAAGATATTATTTGAATCCATAATCAATACAGGAAAGTATGAAGCATGAAGTTCTTGTATTATTTTTTTTGTGCGTCTGGTAAACTAAAGTACAAAAATGTTGCTGTTCTTTTAAGTGTTCTTGCTGAATAATCGCATTCTTATTTCGAAAGGGTGTGTTCAAACTTTCGCTTCCACTATATCATATAATTTGTATAGATACATGTTAAATCAAGCATTAATCTTTATATATTAAATAATCTGCCTCTGCTTTCAAGCATATTTTTGTGTGGGTTTATTGCAGCTGTCTAGGACGCTGATGAAACTTTTTTTTAATCACTTTTTAAAACGTTTGATAAAAAAAGTGTTCCCTCATCATAAACATGCCTCAAGTTTATTCAGAATATTTCACGCATGTTTGTGTGATCCTGTATTCCTTTTTTGTGAGCCGAAAATGGCTCGAGGTTCCTAGAACCAGACTTTTTTTACAATTGACATTGCATTTAGAAAATTTTATAACGGAGCAGTGCTAATACAGAGGGTTCAAATATTTTTAAAATGGCATAATATGGCGCCTTTAATATTTTGAGATCAAAAAGACTCAAGTTTAAAAAGTTTACTACCAGGAAAATGCATTGTAAACAACATGTCAAAAGAATAAAAAATAAATAAATAAACATGTCACATACTTGTGCATCTCTATATTTTTGTGTCTTTGTGGGATTTAGAAATTTTAGAGATCAATCCTCTGGCAAATCTCAACAACATTCTTTCATATCTGTCAAAAATTCTTTAAAACATTAATTTTTTTTCTTGGAAATGTAAAAAATTTACATGTCTTTAGGCTTCTTTAAGGTTGACAGATGGGGTTGTAGGACAAGGTGTAAAGAAGAACAACAAAAAAAATGAAAACATGCATCAAACATTATCTTTTTCTGTCAGGAAAGTGTAAAACGACAAAATAATTTTCTGTAGCGGGTGACAAATGAGCCCTGGAATGCTGAGGAAGAGTGCAGTCAAAAAGAATTATGTTTTTATATATTTTTCTCTCTCTTTAGTTGTTCTAACTGGAAAGAATCTAGGCCAGTCGAGCAACAGTTCCCTAACTCTAGTGAAGCTCTGGGAGGGTACAGTGTGACAAACAGAGCGTAGTTGTAGCTTTCAGTGTGTTCAGCGGTCCACAAGTCGCTGGCCTAGTTTTCCAGCATAACAGCAGTGGTCTGGAGATTAACAGACCTGATCACTGTAAAAAAAACAAAAAACACACACAGCTCTCATATGTTTTTTTAGTTTTGTTCTTGATTACTCAACAAAACAGTTTGCAATTGTTCACACAAGAACTTTGCTCACGAAACGTATTGTTATTCTATGATATAATAAAATATTTAAAAATAAAATTGGTCAAAATGTGCTTTGAAATTCAGAATACGTCGCCGTACTATTAATGGAAAATGTATGACTAAAATTATTGTTTAATGAGTGGTAAAGATAGCGAGCTTTGACTTAAGTAGGAATCTTGCTTTATTTTTGTTTTGAATAAAATTATGCAGGTTTCAAGAAGGTTTTTAGCTTTGATATTTTTGGTTTTAAATGAACATATTATGATACAATATTTACAAGGTAACTCAAATGAAAATGTGAGAAAATGTGCGATCATTTTCCAGACCCCAAATCAGTGGCATATTTAGTGGTGAAAAATAAACAACCCTTGGAAGTTCAAGGCCTGTGATATGGCTTGTATTTTTCAAAGTTTTGACACAAAAAAGCACAATGAAACAAAAAGGTTTAGGTTCGCCTGATTTTTTTTATACATTTTTCCCCATTGTTTTGACATTGTCTTTGTTTTTTGGAGGATTAAAGAATTTTTATTTTGTCTTAAAACTTGAATTTTGTAATAAACATAAAAACTGTTTGTTCTAAAATTTTTAAGTAAAATTTACTCTGAATTATATTTTTTTCTACAATTTCAAGTACAAAATTTCAAGTTTGTGGTATTGTGTAATGTAATGAAAATATATTGGGTTGTGCTTAAAAACGAAATCAAGCATTGCCACAGAAACAGTTTTAAATGTATTTAATGAGAGCAAATTGTAGTAAAAATGGTCAAAAAGGCCCCAGGCTTCTGAGGGTTAAAGAAAATACTCAGTCCTCTTTCTATTGTGGAATATATCTTTACTTAATGCAGGGAAATTTTTGACTGGGAGCAAACATACTTTCAATTCATTTCTTTCACACAAGTAACCTTGAATTTTTAAGAAATTGTGATTAAAATGTAATGAGAGGAAACTCATTCGGCTGCTTACATCATTTCTTTGATGATCCAAAGCTCAAAACCATAGATGAGAGAAGGAACATAAATGGTGACTGGTAAATCGAGACGTTTGCTTTTCCACAGAGCTCTTTCTACTTCGCGTCAGACCTGTAAATCACCAGTAATCCTGTCCAGCCCTCAGTCCACTCTTTCCCCACTCATGTATATAACCTCGAAATACTTGAGGCAAAAGCTCTCTCTTCCGAACTGGAAAGAACAAACCGCTGGTCAAGAAGCATGGCCTTGGACTTGGTAGGTGCCTTATTTCAGTCACTTCACATCTGTTTGCTGTAGATTGTGTCTGGATGGAGCATTCAAAATAACATCTGCAAAAAGCAGAAATCGTGTGTTCCTCTAACTAAATCCTGCCTCTACCAAAGAAATCTTTCCATGAAAATAATGAAGAGAATCGGTGACAGAGAACAGCCCTGGTGGTGTCCAACACAATCACTGCACCAGATGAATGTGATTATTAAACTAATCACACGTGCACGCCAAAATACACTTTCTGGTGGGTTTATACAGTCCACACTCTGAGTTAAATTAACACATTCAAAATAAATGGACATGTAGCACTATCTCAGAGTTATTTATTCTCATATTGATAACTCCAGTAAACACCAAAAGGATGTCTAAATAATGCAATTGCATCTTTAGAAACAATATCATTGGCCTTTGTATACGTAAAGTCATGAAATAACATGTGCAAATCAAAAAGAAAAAAAATTCAATTTCAAGTGAAAGCAAAAATATTCCCCAAAATTCATAAATTTTCAAATATTCCTTGACAAGTCAAATATTCTCTCAATTCAGGGAAATGGGAATTTACATATTGACATTCCTCAATTATAGAACTGGTTTTCATCACACCTTTTCAAACTTGAGTACAGGGTATGATATATATTTATGGATATATTTTAAAATGTCTGATTTGGGGGGAATTTTTTCTCCTTGAAAATTTTTTTTTTATAATTTTTTTTGTAATTTACAGATTTCATTTTTGTTCAGTTAAATTTCGTCAAATCAACTTTTGCTTATGAAATAACGCTCTCTCTCATTCTCCATTTAACAGAATAGTTTTACCTGTTTCCATACTCTAAATTATTAAAATTTCCATACTCTAAATTTAAAATGTGTAAAGCTTTTATTTAAATAGTGAATGATAAATTTTTAATTTTTTTTTTTTATTTTATAATTGTTTCATTAAAAGTTTTAAAAACTCAAAAAGTCTAACTCTCCATGGTTTGCTGTACAACACAGTGATAGAAACCTTGCTAGCAGCAATCCGACAAGCGTTTGAATTTTGTGCTCAATCCATTTGCTAAGACAAATGACTTGAAAAGTTTGGTGACAGTGAACATTAACGCTCCGGACAATCCAACAGCAGCCATAATGCCTCCAGTGTTCAGAAGCACAAATGACTTGAAAATGTTTGGTATTGAGGACAGTGAACATTAACGCTCCGGACAATCCAACAGCAGCCATAATGCCTCCAGTGTTCAGAAGCACATGGAAGTCTGGGGATGTAATCAAGATTGAGCAGTGAGTGATGCTGATATGATACCTCAATATTCTCTGATCAATCTCGTATTGAGGTAATCCACGAGTGTAATTAGGGTTCAAGGAGTGCATAAAAGCCTCGAATTGCATTACTGAAAAATGCTCCAGACATCATTCCCAAACAGGTAATAAATGTTTCCAATCAGCTGTGCAAGGGATGGAGAGGGAGCCTTCACAGAGCCGCTCAGAAGAAATCGAACATCCCCATTATTTTCACACCAATGATGTTTCAATCAGCGAGGAACAAAGAGGACAGAGATTCGAAAGCATGCTTGCACACTCAGGGTTGTTACTTGGGCAGTTAATCAGCATTCTCGCACAGCCTGCTATTAAAGCCCACGGGGGCAGTAATTATCTGCTGCTTTGTTTTAATTGGCTTGAGAGAAGGATGCAGCAGCAGAAGCCTAAGTGTTAAAACTCTCCGATCATCATTTAATCAGCCTGAACATGAAGCCAAGTGCCCATAGTGTGACTCCTGGATCAGTTACACACACATTCTCTTGGCAATTGCAAGTTTTGGGGATCACATCAAAGTAAGCGAAACTAGTCCAATTCGACAGACCACTCTCTTGTTACAGCCAGAATCCCAACTGTGATGCTTGAAGTTTGGGAATTAGTCCAGGATCAACAAAGGAACCAGCGAGAAGCGTTCATGTTCATTTCACCTCCGTGACTCAACTCTCCGAGACTCTGAAATGAATCACATCCCTCTTTTAATATTTTACAGAAATCTGTCACTTTAATTAAACCCCCTCGTGAGTGATTACTCAAAAGAATCTGTCTCTGTCTTGTTCTCTGTCACCATAGCAACTCCAGTATGTCAAGCTGCCAGTCACCTTTCAAACTGTCATTTCAAGCTCTAATAAGAGTTTGATGTTGCAGAAGCTCACGCAGCCCCCTTCACTCTCTCGTCCTTTTGCTTTGTGGCATTTGTGCAGAGCGACTCTTGACAGATTTTGAAGACTTTATCTCAACGGCCTGAATTTACGAGGCAAACACGCACAAAGCAAGTTGCATTTGCTTCCAAAATGTCATGCCTTGGAATGACAAACTCATGAATATGCAAATGTTGCAATTAATTATTCAATAAACGCTGCCATACTGGGTACCACTCAGCCGTATAAATATGTTAGTATTAGTGAAAATGGGTTCGCGTTAACATGCACCAAAATGCAATTTTCGCAAGGGCGTCCAGTAGGGCATAATGAGATCTTGTCTATTCAAACAGAGCGGTTGGTGGGGAGGAGAGGTGTCCCTCCAGAGAAAACGATCAGACTTTGCAAAAGTGTGTCAACTATTCTTACTTTCTCATCATTGCTGCAGGCACTGTATAACATTCCTGCTAGACTTTCTTAATAGTGGGCAAGAAATGCTTCACTGAGTGACATTTTTATTGCCAGATTTGTAAAAAAAAAATAAAAATCACAACTCCAGTTCCCGGACATCGCAATGTGCTGTCATTTTTGCTCATACAGCATATAAAAATGAGGCAGATTTCACAGATCAAGGTCATCGACAGACTTGGCACAGAATTATACGTGTTAGACACAGACCTACCACAGCATGAGGAGTCTCACGGCAGCTGGTCTCTTTTTCCTCCTCATTTCTCTACTTTTGTTATTTTGGCTTGTTTTTTTCTCATTTTTAGTAGTTTTGGTCTGGCTCGTTTGATGTGAAGTGAGGCAAACGGAGGCTATGAAGCAGCAGACAGAAGCCTGACATGATCAGCCAATGCATATCAAAGGCAACGGCTCCCGGATCAGTGGGAGCAGCCCTTCTGAGTTCACTTCGGCACTGACAGTTTCAGATCAAAGCAAACAAGGTCCAAATGATGACTTCACCGGGTGTCAACAGATTCTGTTAAGGTAGTGGCCTCCAAAAAATACAATTGCATCACCCATCGAGGATTGCTTACTGGAAGACAGTCGCATCAGCACACCCCAGACGTTGATGTCACTACCAAAAATTACCAAAAAAAACATTTTTTTTCTTCAAAGCACATTATTAGTTGCTATGCTCGCATTGAGTGCACATCAGTATTATGCTCTGTCCTATCAAATACAGGTTTCTCTGAATGGTTTACTGGCAAAAACTGTGTTCTATTGGTTTTATTCATAAGCACATATTGATTCATAAGCAGTGATTGAATGAATGATTGATAAAATTGATTTTTACCTTGTTTTTGCTTTTATTGCAGGAAGCCTACATTTGCAGCATTTTATTTTTCAAAATGTAATATTCGTATTTTTTTTTGTACAATTTCAGGTTTGTTATAAAAAATAACAGTTTAAAAAAAGAACATGAGGTTGTACTAAAAATGAAATCAAGAATCCCCCCCTCCCCAATTTATTGGAGCAAATGGCAAAGATGTAAAAAACACTTAGAAGAGGCCTCGGGTTCCAAGGGTTAAGAAGGTACACAGGCTTTCCTGATGATCGAAGATCACGTGTTCTTCCAGGCTTTCAATCAAAGGGAGCTGGACCCAACTGACATCAATCAGGTTTGAAAAACTTTTGTAGAGTGAGTTTTACATTTTTTATTTGATATTAATGTTTGATGTCAGAGATGCCCACTGGATACAGCACAAACACAGGCAAGAACCCCCAATTTCAACGTGGGCATTTTTCTTCTTTCACACAGCTTTTCATTTTTCCATCTTCAGTAGAATGTTATTTTTCCATCCCCCGTTCGAAATATCACACTGTTTTAGATTTGACACCTTATGAACAAGCATTGCTGTAAAAATGAAATGCATGCTGTGTTGTGCTGATCTACACAATCCCTATGTAAATGCCTAAACGTATGTTGGTTTGGGATGCTATCCACTATATTACTGACAACAGAATATTCATGCTACCTCTCCACAGAGAGGGCATGGTTATCCTGTACCATTTATCAGTACATTTTGTGAGAGTGAGATTAAATTCAGGCTCAACTTTGTTTTGAGCTCACATTATCTGTATAAAAGAACACAGTCTAGTCTTTCGCCAGCGTGTAATTAGACTATCTGGTTTTCAAAAAAACTCCCACATTGGCAAGCGATTTGTTTGAGTGTGGGTAGACTTTCTCACTTTCCACGGTCATCTGTAATGACAAGATCATTGGCAGTGGTATTAGCAAAGCTACACAGTGCATCATTGTCTTTTTCTGTTTATCCCCGGATAGCAAACAGTCTCTCAGTGTTTCCGCCTACTGCCATCTTGGCGATTTGTTTTGGCAAATGGATCTAGATTCATTCTGGTGTTGTTTGTGCATTCCTATAGAGCGTACAGTTTTTGAATAAATACAATTACACAATGCTGTGTTTTGTTGGCGTATTCACGTAATATCATCTTGAAAGTTGTGATGTTGTTATCGCCTTTATTTTGGGAAATGTTTTATATTCCAAAACCTTGAAGCAAATGCGATGGAAAATATTGGTTTACATCCACAGTTTTTTACCTACTTTCACTGGCCACTTTATTATGTACACCTGTCTAATTGCTTGTTTCTAAGCAGCCAATCACGTGGCACCAACACAGTGCACTTAGGCATGACGTAGACATGGTCAAAATTATCTGCTGCAGTTCAAACTAAGCATCAGAATTGTTAAGAAAGGTGATTTAAGTGAATTTGAATGTGGCATGGTTGGCAATCTGCGCAACCTTTAATCCACTGGGATTTTCGAGCACAACTATCTCTAAGGTTTACAGAGAATGGTTAAAGAGGAAAAATATCCAGTGAGCGGCAGTTTTGTGGGGGTTGATGCCATCAGAGGAGAATAGCCAGACTGGTTCAAGGCTGCGTTAACTCAAATAACCACTCGATACAATCAAGGTGTGCAGAAGAGCATCTCTAAACACGCACCACATCGACCCTTGAGTTGAATGGGCTACAGCAGCAGAAGACCACACCTTTGTTGACCAGCTGGCGGAGTGAAGCCAGCTGTAACTATCGCCTCCATGGTGCTGGCTGCAGAATGATTTTCACACAATACAAGTCTTTGGGAAAAAGCTCTAAAGATTATTTCCTCAGAAATAACTTTATTTATGGTTTTAATGATTTTCAAAAGTCGGTTAAACACTAAACAAACTTCAAAAGTTTTTGTTTGTTTGTTTAAGTTTTTTTCGTCTGGTTGACGATGGCTCAAATTTCCCCTTAATTTTATTTTTTTTAAATGTCATATCAAGGACGTAAAGCTGACAAATCTTCCAAACTGTGTAATGCTAACATGTCAATAGTGACCAAACTCTCTAAGGAATGTTTCCAGTACATTGTTGAATCTATGCCATGAAGTTTTAAGGCAGTTCTGAAAGCAAAAGGGGGTCCAATCCAGTAAATTATGTACCTAATAAAGTGGCCAGTGAGTGTATATTGTTGATACTGTTTTCTCTTGGATCAAAAAGTACTCGATCTATCTATATTGTGACTTGAGAGATTGAGACACAACGACGTCTGACAAGAAAGTGAAAAACGTCACATTTAGTGATTAGCCAATCATTGTTGAGAGTTGAAAACAGAGATTCCAACAGAGAATGTTCCGGAATGTCCTGTTCATGTGTCGGTCGCCTCGGTTTCTGATTGGGAGACGATTTTCAGCAGAGCTCCGTTCGTAAACACCTCTCAGGGCACAGACTCTTGATTAGCTCAGTTTGTGACGTGCTAAAGCTGTGCAATCACGATCTGAGCCGGAGCAGGTGTTTGAAAAGCCTTTGAATTCTTTATCTCACTCAGTGTGATATCATGGGATGTTTTTGAGACATCTGCTAGCAAGAGACAGCAGTGCTTCTCATCACGCACCGAGGCCTTTCATGTAAATTTATCACATTAAAGATGTGTTGCACAAAATACACTTTTATTTTGAAATATTAGACGAAGTCAAATTCATTTTACTTAAATTCAACTTAATAAGATGTGTGATCTGGTATCTACAAGGCTTCCTCGATGACTAAGTTTAGGCCGATCTGATATGTGTTTCTGCTGATAAATGCAGCCCTTGAATGCTTTTTCCTCAGTTAAGAAGACGAGCGCTCATTTCTCACACCATACTTCAAAACACATTTGTGAAATTTACTGAAGCTAAGTTCAAAAAGTTTTGATGAAATCTCTATGAGCCCCAACTATAAACAAAGTTAGTCACTGCAGCATGCTGAATATTTCATCAAAAGCTCATCAGAAAGTCATTATTTGGATCCACTGTGACTTTGCCAGTGCATCACTGAAGTGACGGTGAGGAAGCTGTGGTGGTTAGATCTTCTGTCACAGATGTTTTTAACTTCTGCTCAGATTTATGCAGACGCTTCATCAAGAGAGACTCCAGAGTGTGCCGTAAAGTGAGAAGTCTCCCGTGCTATGGCAGATCACATTCAGACACACCACAGGTGTTCCACCGGCAGCTCTGCAGGACTTTTATTTGCCTCACAAGTGAAACTAAATAGGAACAGATTGTCTGGCCTCAAATCATGTTAATCATTGCTCTTAGCACCAGAAGTAGCAGTAGTAATAGTGGTAGTACTGGTTTTTTTTTCTTATACCCCACATTATCAAGAGGTGCCGTATTATATTTTGATTGAAGTATATCCTAATATTCTGGAATATTTCTTCTAAGACAGTGTTTCGACTAGTGTGCTTAGGAGATATCATCTGCTGTGTGTATAGGAAATTAGAACATTTAAACGATTTCCTTGTGTTTATTTGTTTCTTGTTCAAGACACTCGATTAAGTTTGACGTTATATTATCAATATAGGCTGCAGAGTTTCATTTTTTAAAACATGTTTTTCTTGTTGTGTGACTTTCAATGTGCTGATCTAGGAGCTTCACAATGAAAAAAAGACACAAGAAACAGTAGTTAACCTTTAATGAGACGCAAAAGGAACTTTATCAAATAAAAATCTAATACAAGAGCATCTTGATGCATCCTGATTGTTGTTGCTGCCCCCTAGAGGCTGGATGATAATACACTAAATGCAAATTAGGCTAGACTCTGGCGTTCTTAGCTTTATAATCGTATAACTTTTTTAAATGCTTTAATTTTTCCAATTACAGATCATACATGGAAATAAATTTCATCTATTTATGGGTTTTTATATATTACATATTATAGAATATTCTTGTTTGCTTAATTTATAATTTATTATTATTTTTATTATTTTGTTATTTATTGACTTATTTAGAAATTCATCAATAGATGAGGATGTAAATTAAAAAGATGAGGGTCATAAAGGGATGGACATGGTCAGCAACAATACTCAATGCTCCAATGTTACTCATGGGCTAAAAATATTTACCCTAGACTATTACACCACCACCTCCAGCCTGAACCGTTGATTCAAAGCAGGATGGATTCATGCTTTCATGTTGTTGACGACAAATTCTGACCCTATCATCGGATTATCAAGACAGCAATCAAGACTCATCTGCTGCTGTAGCCCACCCACCTCAAAGTTTGATGTGTTGTACGTGTTGCTGTGTGTGAACACCAACAACAATGACCAACAACAATGCCACATTCAACTTAAAATCAACTTTCTTTCCCATTTTGGTGTGTTCATGTCTACTTGCTTAAATAAACTGAGCTGCTGCCAGTTACACAGGTATACCTAATAAAGTGGCCAGTGGGTGTATCTGCATCTGCCCTGGTATTGGTGTGCTACATGGAAATATTCTTATGAAGTATGTGCTCTATGCTCTCATTTATACTGAGAATAACTGATAAGATTTATCCACTGAATCATTTTTCTGGTGTTGATTCAGATTTTCAACGCTTTCTTTTTTGAAACAAACCGTAGGGGCATTTGAGAGAAAGCGTGACGCATCTGATTGTTGCTGACAGGTGTTTAGTCCCTGGCGGCCTGCCACGATTTACAATAATGCTCTTTCTCCACAGACATCATTAACCTAAAACAACACCGTCAATGTGCAATGTAGGTTTCGGAGAGCAAAACAAGTCATCACAAGCCTGACGGCTAACTTTTCCTTTCTAATTCCATTGCAAACTAATTACCAAATTACAGGGGTAGTGTAGACGTGTCTAGGGAAGAGAAACGAGTAGAAGAGGAATGAGCAGAACATGACGAATACATTCCTGGCCTCACGCAAACCGCACACCTTCAGTAATTTCACTGAAGGAAAAAGAAGCACAAGTGCTGACTCAACCTGAATACACAAACTCTCTCTATCTCTCTTTCTCTCTCTCTCTCTCTCTCTCACTCTCTCTGCGTCTGTCTGTGTCTCGATCATCACCCTGTTTAACTAACCTCTCCCACTCTGGCTGCTGTCTGTGATATCTCAAAAGAGGCAACCATGGAAGATAAAACCAAGCACACACTTGGAGCCCACCAGGCGGCCCTGAGCTGATTTAAGCAGTCCTGAGAGAGATAGAGGGGGCGAGAGAACACTTCTTCCCTGAACTATCACACTACTAAAAGAGAGAGAGAGGGTGATCTGTTTGATGATGGAGAATGATGAGGGCCATTTATTTTCATTTAGTCTTAAGTTATTTCTGCACCGGGTTCTGTGTAGTGTCTGGAAAGCAGATGGGTTAAAGTGTCTGTTAAGCAAACACACGTGGATTCTTTTTATGTGCGTTTAGAAGCAAAAAGGGTGTTTCACACACCCGCTGAAGGATCAAACAAGGCCAAATCTTTTTGTGAGTGTCTGTGTGCGAGCGAGAAAGAGTGAGAGACAAGTGTTTAAAGGGGACTTGGTAAGCTAGGTGAGAGCTCATTATTCTGCCACCTCTGCTGCTTGGGAGAGATTAAGATGGAAGGGGAGGGAGTGCGAGAGGGAAACTTGATGATTTTGTGCAGTGAAACTCATTTTCACTTTTATTGCCTCTGAGAGTTTTCTCAAATATCATCACTCTGTCACACTTGTCGCTCTGTGCTGATGTATGCTTGTGTGGTTGGCTTCGGGTTTTGGCTGTATTGTTGGGTTTAGGATATTCACAGAAAACACAATACATCGAATTGAAAAGACAATTACATTTGATACATTTTAAAGAAAAGAACAAAGAATTGAAAAGAACTTAGAAAAGAACTTAGAATTTCTCATTCTAAGAAAAAAAACAAAGGGAAAAAATACGTTAAAATTACATTACAATAGAACAACAAAGTTGAACATTAAAAAAACGGGTATAACGATACACTTTGCAATACGACGCCTACCTCGATTTCATGTCTACGATATGATATGCATCACAATAAAATCCAACACTATTTTTAACTAACTATTGAAACAAACCGTACCATTGGGAAAATGGAATTTATAAGGTTTTGAGATGACAAAGCTAAGGAGGATCTATTTGATTTGTATGAGAACATTCAATACCACCCATCCACTAGGGGGCAGTGTTTACACTACGTCATCAATTTTACTCTAATTAATGGAGGGAGCTAATTTTATAGTCCTGTTTAAATTGTGAGTAAAGGCTAATCGTCTCCTACATAAAACAAGAAGACAAGGTAAAGAAGTTTCAGAAGTGACTAGAATCACAATCACTCCCAATCACAAATCTCACAAGCTCACAATTAAATAAATAGAAATACATACTTTCTAACCTTTCAACAGATAAATACATAATGTAGCAGCTTTTACATTGTTTTAGATATTATAGAATTAGTAGGGATAAAATAAAAGTCTTTGTTGAGGTCTTATGGGACAGGAAAAACTTATATTTGGGTAATTGGGGGGGGGGGGTTGTAAAAAAAAAAAATTGACCAAATTGTATCTGAAGGGTTAGTAGTGCAAAATATTCGAATTGTTAGAGCTAAGAATGAATTTGATAAATAAACAAATAAATAATTGCAGTTTTTGCAGCAATTGCTTTATTTCAGACTTTCCATCTGTCTATTTCTCAAACGTAAATGGATGAAAGATAGACTGGTTTGATGCCATCTTCATTAATACCCAACGCTCAAGCCGTTTCCTCAACAGTTCAATGGGATTAAATCCAGTAACTAGCCCTCTGTTGCAGGCAGGACCATGTTGATATCCTGGCTCAGATACAACTCTTTGGGTCATTATCTTGATGTAGAATAAGAATTGCAAGACATTTCAACTTTCTCATTGTATTTCTTCAAATCAAAACACGTAAATCCTTGCATGGATCATGAATAATGCTCCTATAATGCAAAGTATATTAAGTATGATTGAAAAAATTATCTAAAAACCTCTTAAGCTGTCTAGCATTGCATATATTGCTGAGTTAATTTTTATTTTTTATTTTTGAATTAACCACTGCCATTTCTGCCATTAACCACTGGCTTATTTAGCTTGCAAGAAATGCACCAGTTATGTAGTAAAAACTCCAGTAATCCGAACCGCAAAATCCTAGAGTTATTTGTGGTGATGTGAGTGTTTCCGGGCAAATCATAAACTAGACTTTTATTGTTTCTTGCTGTTTTCCCACTGCTGCTCAGTTAGCACTTTCAGGGGAGCTGATATATGCTTCAAATGGCACATTAACATTAATGTCTGCATTTCTGTGCTTTTAAATCTTTGTCTGGTTAGAATTATGCTGTTTTCCAATCCCGCATCCTTGAGATTTTTATGTGTTGTCTTTTTCCGGCTCATAAAAATAGCATCTTGCACGATTGTCACACTTTATATGCATATCACATCATGAACTCGTTTTTCATCCTCCCTCCTTCTCTTCCAAATGAACAGTGACTCACATGAGGGGTGAATAATGATTCACTCGAGAAGTCTTTGTCTTTTTTCCCACTTAGCCCAGGTTTGTCAAAGTGTTTTACTCTCATTTTGGAGCACGCGCAGATCAAAGAGAGATTTCTCAATGCTCTCCGCGGCTTTCTGTGAGCGCGAGTGGAGGCGGCTGATGGATGGCGCTCAGTGAGGGGGAAGCACAACGTTTGGCATCTGTGTCAGATTCACAATCAAGCTCTGCCAATCCTTCAATCTTCAGTTCAGACAGGAGAACAACTTTCTTTTGGAGTGTTTGATTAGAACAAACTATAGATTCTAATTCTGATTCCTTGTTCCGAATCGCTGTTGCTCACACTTTGTTCTGTGTTATTATTCCCAGAATCAAGTGAACAAGCCACAAAAAACTATTTTGTGAAATGCAAAATGCTCATACTCTAGCATTTTATCATATGCAACTCTTGTGCATTAGTTTTGAAGATGTGAGAATGTGTATTTGAAGAGACATTGCAAGAAAAATAGTGAAATAAATCTCATCGTGCTGTTAATCAGTTTCTTTTCTCTTTTCAGAGAGCAAAACTTTCTTTTTTTAACAGATACTGATTCTACACTTTGATATAGTCACTTGTCATTTTTAAATATCTAACTCATGTAACATTGAGTAGTAGGAAAAATATTAATTAATTTTTTTTAGTTCATATCTTGAATTTAACGTCCCGTATCTACAATGAGGGAAGGACAAATGCTGTGTGCGAATTGTCATTGTCAACCTTTGTTTGGCAGTTCCTTGACTAGCTTTAAGCCTCCTACACAGCTGTTTCTGTTTCAGTTTATGACTTTGCGTTTCAGATTTCCTGTAATATTAATTATGATAAGAAACCGTTGATACACCTGACCATAATCCTACAAAAGTCCTAACCCTCTGCAAGTGTCCTTGCTGATGTTTGATTCTGTTTGAAGCCAAAAGGAAACACCAAATATTTATATTTCTGAAAGAATTTCAGTACTGTAAGTATAAGATCCTCCTATCCATCATCAAGATTTCTGGCTCCTTCGTGTGTTTTATACTAGTAACTAGCTGAAATTAGAAAAATATCCTTAAGAAACAGCGTACGATGCTTAACCAGATGGCTGTCAGTCTCTGGTTGTCTGTGCTCATGGATTTTCATCCATCATGATATCAGTTAGGAATTTATCCCAAAACCTCACAATGGGCTCTTTTTAATCTTCAAATGTATTTGGGACCATAATCACCAAGAACACAATTGAAACTTGACTAAATTCAAACAAGTCCCTCTACTCAAGAAAGCACGTGTATGGGTTTGTTTTTATCAAGTTTGCAAAAGAACTTCTGAAGAATTCAAATAAGATCTTAGTGAATGTGTTGTGTTGGGATAAATATAAAATCAATCTTTTCTGGGGGAGGAGGAATGTAGTCTCTATGTCTAAAACATTAACATTGGGGGTGGAAACATTAAGCTTAGGGGATATTTTATATACATTAACTTCATCGTTTAAAGGCATGATTAATTGGGGCATGTAGCATGAAATCTTGAGAAACCTTGTGAAAACGTGCTGTGAAAGGTTATTTCAGCATGACAAAAACACAACCAAGCTTATCCGTTAGAGTAGAAGAATACTGCAGCATTGACTCTCCTGTCATTTATCCCATAGAAAATCTATGGACAAAGTTGAATATTTGTGTTGCTTTGGAACCTTATTTGGCCAGAAGCTGTGAGGAGTTGGTCAAAATCTCTCTCATGTTTTGAACTTGGTGCCAACTACAAGAAATTTCTGACCTTTGTGGTTACCAGCACCAATTATGTCATGTTTAAAGTCATATTTTTGTCACTCCTATAAGTGCAAATCTTAAGCGTTTCAGTATTTATTGTTTAGTCTCTTTCACTATTCAAATCAAGCTAATTTTATATTCATGGACTGATTGTTTCATGTCAGCAAGTTGTAAAAATACATATTTCCCTCTGTATAGTCTAAGAAATTCGCAAATGCTGTGTGTTTTGAACAGGTTTGTGGAATAAAGAACCCGTGTGCGACATTCGGATTATGATTAAACCAGAAAGAATTTTGAAGAGGAGTCAGATTACCATGTAGGTGAAATTTCAAACTCTTCACTGAAGAATAAACTCTTTTTGAGAATCAGTTCACAGCCACAAATTCTCACATGGGTTAAGTTTCATCATGTCGAGCTTTTGCTGGAGTTTATTAAACAAACCAATCAAAGCCGTTGTATTCATTACACTGCAAGTTGCATCAGGCTAGAATCTCTGTTCAGCCTCCTCATTCTTCATAAAATTCCCAACAGCTGCATATTTAGCAGGAGGGTGTGAAATCTGGGTACGATTTAATAGCAGAGCTCCTCTGATCGCATACTCCATATAGCTGACCCATCTGGAGAAGTCGTACAGCACAAATAAGCAGAGCTGCCATTACAACAGCCAAGCAGTTGCACGGTGCCTGTAAAGCAACTAAAGAGGCTGCAGGAAAGTCTCTGTTAGTGCTGGACGAAGCGGATCATAAGAGCCAAACCACAGCTGAGTAATAACCAATAATTCCCCAGACAGAGAGCTGTGATTCATGAGCAGGGGGATTGCGTTCCGTGTCTGTTGGTTTAAGGTGTTACGACACCTAAGGGCTGGATCACATGACTGAACATGTTTTATGGGCATCTCATTTTACATTAAAATTATGAAGCCTGAACTCACAGGCAAAGTTTAATCTCAATAGTCTCTAGTTGAAGGAACAGATGTTTTAGTGACCGATATTTCTGATTTTATTACTCGGATATGTCCCTGTGACACAAATTATGATTCATAAGTAACCGAAGAAGATCAATTAAGTTTTTAGTATTTTATAGTTTTCATAAATATAACAGTATCCATTCAAATTAGTATGGCGGATTACTTTATTAGTATAAAATCAAGTATTATTTAAAGATTTAGCATTTTTTATCAAATTTAAAACTTTATCGAATTTTTAAAGATTTTCAGTCAACATCCAAATAGGGTTTGCCAGATATGAAGTTTTTAATGGGTATCATTTATTTATTTGATTAGTTGGATGTAATTAGCATTACATCCAAATTAATTTATCACAATTTTTTGTCTAATATCAAGAATTTAATTAATGTTTTAATTTGCTTAATTGTTCATTTTTTGTTTATTTCATGTTTTTTCAGTTTTTCCTATTTTTTCCCCTATTTTTTTTAATTTTTTTATTTAACAACAGGCTCAGGACTCAAACCGGCTCTGCGCAACTATGCACATGAGTCCTGTGAACAAGCCACTAAGCCACGGCACAGAACTTTATTTGTATTGTGGTTTTTTTTATTTCAATAAAGAATAATTGCTGCTTTGTTCTCCAGATTTACTTTTTGAATGTCAGATACAACTGTTTTTTTGGGGGGGGTTTTTTTTTACATGAAAAGTTTTTTGAAATAGAACATTTTAAATATTGTCAACAGGGCCAAAACTGAAATAAAAATGTTCAACAGATCTGCAAGAAAAATAACTATCTTAAAGTAATTGTATTTGTTTTATAGTAAAATGTATCATTTACAATAATTTGAGAATATTGCTGCGTAATACTTCCATATTACATTTATCAATACTATTACTTTCTTCCACCAGACTCGACTCGTGTTGAGTTCAGTACGATCTCGAGACTTTCAAATTGGTTTGTTACAGACTTTTAAAAATGATATTTGTAAAAATCAGTTACTCCTATTTAAATCAGCTGTTTTGCATTTTTGATGTAAAAGAGGAGATTATAAAAGGGCTATCCCACAGTTACATTTCACTGTGAAATTACGAAAAGAACCAGACGCAGAACACTGTGAGATTTTTCTATAATCTTTTGTGTATCCTTTCACTACTTGGTCTAAGAATTTTTGAATGGCTTAAAAAACACATACTCTGCAAACTCTCACACAGAGAGAAATGTGTTCTGTGTGTGGATCGACTCAAATTCCATCTTTATCTTTATGACCGCACCTCATCACACTGACATGGGTCAGCATGAGGCGCTCTACTGTACCTCATCCTGCTCCACGTGCGTTTGAGAAAGAGTATTCGTGTGCTGGTGGCCATTATTTCCATTAGGTCGTTGAAATAAGCTCTCTGCGTTTGGTAACAAACCGCAGATGTGTTTGAGTGTGTCTGTGTCCAGCATTAAACTGCCTCTGAATTCCTCTTGTTTCATGACCGTGTGAGTCCGGATCAGAATTGCACTGCTCTGCAGTCAAGCTTGAAAGAGGGGGGAAATGGCTGTTTGTTTTTTCATTGGTATGGCAAACTCTCGCACAGACACGCTCACACAGATTTGCTGTTATATGAACGTCTAATTCATAGTTTAGCCAAAGATGAGGTAAAAGAGTTACTGGGTGAGTTCTCGAAGCCAGCAATTGTTCTGCTTGCCTGGGTTCATGAGTGTGTGTTGGATCAGGGCTGGTCATGCTTCTGTATTTGATTTAGGACTGACACACTCACATAGTCACTAATGAACATAGGAGGCAGAAGAAAAATACCTTAGCTATTTCTACAGCTAAAATTATTTTTCAAGGTATGTTTATACATAGGAAAACATTGAAAACAAGACGGTAAAGGTGCCATAGAAAATTATAAGGTTTAAAACTAGGTTCTGCCATCCTGTAGATGAGAAAGACATTATTATCATGGCGAGATTAACACCAGCAACAAAACCCAAGGTAGTTATACTGCTATTGAGTGTGTTTGACAATCCATGAAGATACAGAAAGATATGAGAATGCCTACACCCCCAGATGTGTGGTTAGTTCTCCAAGGTAGGAAAAACCTACCAGCTGAGTTTCTTCAAAAACTGTGTGCAAGTGTGTAAATGTTGATTTGATTTAGATTTCTCGAATTATTTCACTGCATTTCGCTCATTGATTAACAAAAAATGTATCATAATTGTTTGCAGCATGCTTTTCACTCCCAGCTCAAATCTTTTCATCGCATTGTATACTTATCTTAAAAAATGCACATGCATAATTATCTAAAGTAGTCCACTTGAAAAGATGCTGCACTCTTCATTGTGTTGTAATCATCGCTAATGTTACTGTTTGAGGTCAAATGCATCAGCACTTCATTGCATCATCAAACACAGACAGTATGATTGTTTAGATGAAGCAGTCAGCTGCGAGAAGTTACAAACTCTTCCTTTAAATGTAAAAGGATTTATTGGATTAAGATGCTGTCAATTCATCCAAAAATCTAAAAGTTGATAACGTTCAAATTTCATTGCATAATTTGTCCCCATAAACAAATTTACGTCCCCATAAGCAAATTTTTTGTTGTGGTGTTCTGTATTGGGTACACATGTATGCTGCAATGGACTAGCGACCTATCCAGGGTGTACCCCCGCTTCTCGCCCAACGTGCAATGGAGATAGGCACAGGCAGACCGCCGTGACCCCAAAAAGGGAATAAACGGGTTAGAAAATGAATGAATGAACACATGTATGTATTAAAATTAAACGTGAACATGGAATAAATCACATTTGATCACATTATTTCTATATGTACAATTTTTGGAATGGTGATGGATGACTGGGAACCTCTGAGAAGATTTTCTCCTCAAAAAGATCACTGACTGATTAAATCTAATGAAATCTGCTTTGAATCATTCAAGCCAGTCTAAAAATAGGTGTACGACTCCGTAACCTTTCTCTCCAGATGAGTTTCGAAAAGCAAATATGATTTCTGTATTTTTTTCAGAAAACCTGATTCTGATTAGAAAGTTAAGCAGATCAGTGGAACAACTTTTACTCCTCTGAATAGAAAATAAAAAAATAAACAAAAAAAGTTAATGATAATAAAGCTATATAAGAACCTGAAAAAACTAAGTTCCTGCAATAAAGCCCTGCTACTCACAGTTTAAAAATATAGCCACTGCCACATAAAGGAAAAGTAAGCGCGTTGGCTCTGTAACACACAGTTTTCTCTTTGAGGGAGCAGGGTCTGCGTGCAGTTAACACTGTTTGAATATGAAAACCCATTAGCAAAATAATGCATACAAATTAAAGGAAAATTACACATGAACCGTAATCTCAGAGAGCTACTTTTCTTCCAACTACGTGCTCAGGGGCATAAACACACACATTCACCACGTTCACTTCCAGCGGTTTATGAGGTGCAAACCTGACTTGGCATGAAGCCGCTCTAAGAGTTTAAACTTGTCTGTGTGCAAATGCCGTCTGAAAACCATTCCTGTCTGAAAAACAAACTGTGTATGTAATGGTGTGTTCTCTTATTAAAGGACAGGATGTGTTTTGTAACATTAATATTTCAACAATGCTCTAAGTGACGTGCCCTCTGGATCCATTTAACTGTTAATCAGAACTATAGTCCCACACTCCACTCCCCAGTTCCTCCAGAGGTGGATGTATGAGTGTGTGTATAGTTGCAATTCTTGAGTTGGGTTCCAGCCCGTGAGAAAGACACTGTGTCTGCGGGTTTCTTCCGATAGAATCCAGATTTTCCTCCCAAAGCTCTGGGAACTAAAGCATTTGAACACTTTTAGCCATTGAGGAACAATAAGCAACACATGATGTGCAACTCAAAGTAATATCCCCTCCGCATCTGTGTAGCTGCCCAACACAGAGTGCACGACCCAAAACAGCAGAGAATTTAAGCAACTATGAGTGATGGAACAACATCAATGGTACCGAAAATGGTAGAATGTTAAAATAGCTATAGCAGCAAAGGGGAATTGAAGAACGTAAGATAAAGTGTTAAAGGTAGAGTATTATAGATCAAAAACTGCTTATTTTCTTTGCACTCATTCATTGAGGCTGACTAATGAGAATCTCACAAAGTTTTCCCTTAAAAGAGACCACAGATTTAAAGAAAACTCCAATATTATTGCCCTTTTTGACTGTTTTCAGAATGGTTGGTTTCAGTAACAAGTTGACAGAAACATTGGCATGATTTGTTCACCGCTCTCAGTTTTGGGTGGTCATAGTCTTTGCTTAGTAGAAATGTTCAAAAGTGTTTGAGACTCCGTTGCAGGTTGAATGTGAAAGTTATGCTGAGAATTTGGCAATGATTAAACATAAAATTTTTTTCTTTCAAAGCTCCGTAGATTTATAGATAACTGTCTTTACATCTAATTATTAGTATTAATGCACATAATTATCGTGGCACCACTTGCATAATCTGGATAAATATCTAAAAGTAAACCAGCAATTAAAAAATGTTATTTGCATTTGAATATGACAACCACAAGGGACTGTTTTGTAATGTGTATAAAAATAAAATTGAAGATTGAGCAAACATCTAAAATGTTCTTGATTCCAAAATTCCCAGAAGAAGAATGTCTCACTATATATTTCCTTGTCCTGTGAGTTTACTTTGTTCTTATAACGAGAAAACAAGTAACCTATTTCTATAAAGGCACGCAGTCACAGACATTAATCAGTGCCTTCTTTTAGAAATAAACGCATCAAGTGTGTACACAGTTTCAGAAAGTGCCACTGAGAAATGAAACTTGACAAACTTTTTTATTCATGGCACTAAAAAGGTTTTTTCACGATTTATCTTCAGTTGCACAATGCAGTTTAAAGGGTTGTGCAAGATGCACTTCACGGATTACAAGTTCTAACAGGAACAACTGAGAAACCTATCCACAAACACAAAAAGACAAAAGTTTTATTTTGGAGGTGATTCCAGTTTTTAATTATTGAGACCAGACTGTTCTTCAGGGCTTGGTGTCTTTGTGAGGAGTGAAAAATGTGAGTGTGTACATTACAGACGCAAGAAAAATGTCCTCTGGGCTGAAATTATTATGAGAGCTTAAAGAGTTTTACCAAGAGCTACAGAAACAAACTTCTCAAGCTTACTTTGCTAATGAGCACAGACATATTTTCCTGAAAGGACCCTCCTCTGAATGTCGTATTGTAAGCTAAGATCTGGACTGATTCGCTCATTTACTCAGTTCAGACGTTTTCATTTTGTACAAGACGGTGACCTGAATCTGTACATTTGAATTAATGTAATATTTGTGAGGTTTAAGAGATTCTTTTCATGAATGCCACCACTCTTGATCTTCTCCTAGTGGCAAAATCTCCTTTTTGTTTAGAACAGCTAAAAGAATGATAAATAAAACTTTAACATTAAAAGTTTATTTGAAATGTTTCTTTTTTCCAGAATTTCATCCAAAGATCTGTTTTATCCAATAAATAACACATTGTATTTCGCCTTTTGCTTTGGACAAAAAAAAAAATCTAAACTCATCTTCTCCTAGATCATTTCAAACCACAGCCGCAAAACATTGGAATCTAAATTGGTTTGACTCGGGTTGCTGTAACCTTTCAGACTGGTACCACTGAGGGAATTCTGGGAAATCGCTGAGAATCCATTGACTTAAGATGTCTTCAAATTAACTCAAACTGAGAATCTCATAGAAACTTGAAATTCACCAAACTCGTGAAGGTTACCAGTCTCTACAGGAGCATACCAATCACTGTGTAAAAGTATTTGAAGTATTTGGTTTAGAAAGGGTTCAGTAGTTAACATTGATTTGTATTGGTCATTGAAAAAAAGAGCAACTGCAACGAAAATATCTTCAAGATGAAACATCATAGAGAAATTGGGGTTTGTTTATGTCAAATACAATTACAAATCTAAAAAAAAATGATGACATCACTGGTCATGTCACTCCCTAGCAACCAAACCATTCATCCCAGCAACCAAATGTTCTGGACTCTATTTCAGCTTTAGTAAATGATAAAGACGCGAAGGTTGGTTTATATAAGTTATAGTTTCAAAGGGAACAGGATATATTACGTCCCTGACAGCTCTATAGCAACCAGACTGTTTGGCATAGCATGCAATTTGTCATATCACTATCTCAGCTAAGGAAAATCATAGACATGTAGAGATGGTTTAGATCGCTCATATTGCATTAGGGAACTATATGATGTCGCTAACATCTCCATGGCAACCAAAAATTCTCCATGCTTAACAACACTTTTAATCAACAATTTACAAGCCAACATCAAGATTTGTGCACAAACTTTAGCCATCTACTTATTTTCGTTCATAATGTCTGTGAGAATGTGATTTACATGGTGTTTATCAGAGAGTTTAGTCGAGCGTTAAACATGCTTTCTGACATCTGGCTTGTAAGATTGTTGCCTATACTCCTGGGGATGAAACTTCTGGAAAAAATCCCGGAAGAATAGCCAAACTTGTTTGTGTGTGAGCAACGTTGTGTTTGGAATCATAAGGGCATGTCCCTAGAGGGAACAAAAACCTGGAAAACAGTTCCAGAAGAAGAGCAATAGCTAACAACTCATTTAGCACCCAATTGGGGGAAGAAAAAGACCAAATCAAGTCTTAATTCATCAGTTTCAAATAAGCTAGGGTTAGTTTAATAATTTACAACAGTAGAAGTCAAAACATCATTATGTAGTAGGAAGATGTGTGTGCAAATGTGATCTCGGGTGTTACATTAGCCTTGTAAGATTCCACTACCATCTGTTGTAAATACTGCGAGGCCTTAAAGGAAACATACGCTTGTAACCAGGCATTCATACACAGAAACAAACACATTGTCGTCATGTCCTCTTCTGTTTCCTCCATGTATAATTGCAGTTTTAATCTGGCATTCTGGGTAAAATCTTGAGTGAATTAAAATTGCAGAGCACAAGTGTCTTTCTTGCAGTGATTGGCTGGGAAAAAAACTTGAACAGTGATATCTGTAGTGTCATGGGCGGCTGCTGCTAATGTGAGTTCTGGTAAAGTCATCACTTGTTGATACATGATATCACCTAATCTCAGCCACATGTGAGTGTGCACTGGATGTGTCACCCTCCATAAACCCGTGAATAACATGTGCACGCGTTCGAATCGATTGAAGAGATTTGTTCAAATGTTTGCCCCTCCGATGCTCGTGGGTTTTTGTTTGAGCAGTAGATTCTCCATGTGGCTCTCTAACAATTCCCTTCAAAGTTCCCAAAATACATGCTTAAATGTTCACTTTTTAATTCCTTACCTAGAGTTTACCTTGCTTTTTAAATGCACTAAAGTTAAGATTATCAGGACTTTCAATAGTTAGCAAATTGAAATCTAATTCTGGACATAATTCCACTATTTTTATACATTCCCTATAAACAGTGAGCGGGATTGCTGGGGACCTTCTAGTGGAAACAGACGCTTATTGGGTAAAAGCTTGGGTGACGACACAGTAAGAAAATCTTTGGGGTTCAATGGAGTGTGGGTGTGGCCAGATGAGCTCTCGAATGATGATTGGATTAACTGAGTTTCAGTGGTTGCTATTCTCTTGGGTAACAGTACATTTAAAAAAAATGTATTTTGATAAAAATAAACACAAAAAGGTAAACTAATGAGTGATAAAAAATTATGTCATGCCATCCATGAGGACTTTTATGACATAGTGCTGTTCACTTTGATAGACCTTGATCTGCTCGTGTCGTCCCGTACAGTATTTACATGTGTAACAACAGGAAAGTGATTCATAGAACTTTAATGCATGTGATGTGCATTTATGATCAGTTTTACTGACTCAAAATTTTTAAACCTGTTTTAAATCAAACAATATTTTTCCTCAAGTGACATTTTTGTAAATCTCTGGGTGATGTGCCTGATCATTTCACAAGGAACAACTCCAGCAAAGTGTTTCCAATTGAGTCGTTTTTCCTGGCGTTGTTGTAGATGACAATTTGATGTGAAACTAAAGGTTTGGTTACCTGAACCAGTGTTAAGTTGGCTCCCTTTCAGAGAAATGTTTAACCTTTTTCTGTTCTGGATCTATGGCTTCTTGGGAAACTTTCCCTGGGTTAAGGTCTATACCTGAAATCACATTGTATTGTTTTGCATTGTATGTGTAACAACTGAAAAATGTTGAGAGTTATTGTGAGTTAGTTAAATAAAGTTTGACTTATTCAAACTTTATGGGACAACTCCTTAAATCTGAAAACTGACTTGGTCATTGCTATTTCGCCTTATTACTTGGATCTCTCTTGTGAGCACTTGGAGGGGGAACTGGGAAGGACATGTCTGGCATATTCCTGATTTTTCATACAATAAATCCTAATCCGTGCCCTTCTCGTTCTATTAAGTACAGCATGTGAAATGAGATTTTGTACACCCCTAGGCATAGTGCGCATAGACAAAAACAACTGTTGAATGAACATGATTTTATCAGGATTTAATCACCCATTATGTATCTGCACAAATAAACTGGAACTGCTTGAAACATCTTATATCCACATAAATGAAGTAAACATTACATTTGCAATTCCATGAACTGTCAAGTCCATTTTTTCACAGTTTAAATAAATGATACGGTTTGCTGCATTCATCACCAAGGGTTTTGAATTTTTTTTTTCATTCTAAGTTAAACAATATGTTATTACAAGCAGAGATTTTTTTGGCATGAATCTTATTAATTGCTATTAAATATTACCTATTAATTGCTATACTATATTACCTAACGCTAATTAAATATTAAGAATGTACTACACTTTAAGAGAAAAGTATTGCTACACTTTATTTTCCTGAACTGCAATCGCAAAGATGTTGAATGTCTTTTGGTTATTTTCACTGCGGCTTGCGTCCTATATAATTGTCTATATTACCGTGTGCTCACTATTCACAATATTTCACCAGAAGTGTCTGTCACAGAGCCACATATACATTTACATTTAAATTAATTTTTTTGAAGTAGACCATATGTTGCTGCCACAATGGTCTATTAACTAAACCACTGGAAAGCAGCAGCAGCATAGAGCTCATGCACATTTGAAACATCTACCTTTGTATTAATAATTGTTCATTGAATTTTGTAATTCAAACACATTTCTGGATACCATCAAACGTCAAGTTTTAACCATAACAATAATGTAACAGTTTAATATTACCTTATTTTATTATTCTTGTTCAAAGTATTATGATTAAGCGGCACCCAGCAAACATGAGCATGTAGAGAACACAACCAGAAATCCACACTAGTCCAAATCAGCCAGATTGATCATGTCCAAAGGAAGACATTTTTTCAACTTTAATTGGAAGTATAATTTAACCAAGGCTAGATGTTGTAACAGGACGTCTCTCCAAAATCAAATTGTTTGCAGGGCAGTGAGTGTGACCTTGTGTTTCCTGGGGATTCTTCAGTGGAAACTCAGACAAAAAATCCTCAGAGGTTTGATTGAAAAGACAACTGGGACAAAACCAAATTTGTTCACTTGCCTCCACATAGTTGACTACTAGTACCAGTGCATTCTGCAGACTTCACATCATCCAGGTGAGAGCAGAAGGCAAGTGGGGGATTTGGAGACGCCCCTTGATCACACAAGAGTGATATTTAGATGCAAAGAATTCATTTAAGTTCTTGAATACATGGATTTTAATGATACTTTTAAACCCAAAAAGTTACCAAAACGGTTTAAATACCCTTTTTGCATAATAAACGCTCATTGCTTTTGATCAAGTCAAAGGAGACAGAGAAGCGGAGAGAAAAAGAGGAGAAAATCTGAAACGGGTTGCGTTATAAATCAAAGCTTATGCTTCGTATCTCCATGTCTCCCTGTCTTCCTCTCCATTCACAAAGTTAATCATGTTGCTTCTCTTTTGATGCCTGTGAAGTCTGGACATCATCCATGCTCTCTTCCCCTCGCGCTCCCTACACATGTTCTCTTTTGTGTCTGCTTTCTCCAGTGTGTGAGTGTGTGCGTGTGTGCTTGTGCGCGTACGCATGTGTTTGTAATTCAGGAGGTCAGAGGCTAGCCCATAAATTCGCAGTGTGACTTTGAAAGTGGATTAAGGAAGACTAGTTAAAGCACTGTGAACTTTAAAACAGGACGAGTGCTTCATTTGAAAATTCCACACGTTCAGCTGCTGTGGATAAAAGATCAAATCATAATGACCAGCGTCTAAGAATTGCAGATCATAAAATGATTGCTGCTCATAAATAACACCTGCTCATTACTTCTTTCTTCTTCTGATGGACTTGTCTTTGGCAGTTTTTCCTAATTGCACCATTAACATATAAGGGCTGGCTAATGATGGGGCATTGATTTGTTCGATTAGTAGACACCAGAGCTGATCACACAATGGTGTGCATTACGTCCAAATTACTCAATGGACTGGAGTTAGTTAGTACACTTACACGGGAGTTACCACAAGATGCTGTTCTTATGTTTGTCGAGTTTAATTATACTCATTTTAAACTTAAATCAAAGCTACTTGATTAACAACAGCTATGCTCTACTGTGCATCTAATAACATATATGTTTGTTTTGTGTACACCCATCTCATACCTAAGCACTACGGTGGACACCACAGAACCTGGAAGTCATGAAGTGAGTGGCACAAAGCCTATGTCCATGCAGTGAATGTGGGTTTGACTCTCGTAAATGCTGAAAAAAAGGGCGAAAAGCCGTTGTGAGATTGACTGCTCGAACTGACTTCAGGGACACAATTTCAAGATTCAAATGGATTGATTCAAACTGGAATCCATGAGCTGAAACTGCATTTGTGGTCACCATTTTGTGTCTGTTGAATCTGACTTTTAATATGCTAATAAATATAGTGTTCTATAGCCAGTGTGTGATAATATCTGTCAACAACAAGACATTTATATGCCTTTTAACTTTGTTTGAGATGCCCCTGTCTGCAGACTATAGTATGTGTGAGCCCCACCCACTGAACATGAAGGCACGCCCATGTGTTTCCTCATTGGTTGTAGTCCTTAACCCTAACTCTAAGAATAACCTTGTTCGGCATGGAAGTGATGTCTTGATTGAACGTTCAGTGGGCGGTGCTCCATGTTCAGTGGGTGGAGCATATCCAGTCTGCAGTCAGGGGTACTTGCTTTGTTTTAGGTACTTTCTATGTCCATAGAAAGCTGGTTATCTTGTAAGTCTTGAGGACTATAGTTGGATCCATTTCTTTTAAACTTAAGTATGTAACCAATAGAAGAAACTGAGCTCACTTTATCACAATCCCTTCATTTACTCACTCAGCCAATCACCGGATTCCTCTTAACCTATAAACATTCCACTTTCCCAGCACTCTATATCGGTCTATGGTTCACCAACCTCTGCACCAGACCCCTCGATTCTGCAATGTGACATTTGGCTCCAGCAAAGTGTTTAGTGTTAACCTCCAGAAATTACCCCCAGCGATCTTCTTTCCTGTGTTCATCCAATGACTATTATTATGATAACTTTTTAATCCAGTGAAGGACAGTAAATGCTCTTCAGAGCAACTCACCTCAGCTCCTTTCAATCCTGGTCGTGGTTCCACTCCTGCATCAAAAGTGGTCTTCTGCTAAACTGATTTGAGTGTTAAAAAAGAACATTCTTGTTTATTTTACTTACACCTGCCCTCTAACCTCATTTATAGTGAAACGATTAACGACTAAACAAACCAATGTGTTGAAAATCAATTGAGTGACATAAAGACTGGAATTGAAGCGAGCAGAGGGCAGAGTTTAAAAAATAGAGTAAAAGACAGTATGATGAAATTAAAAGATGGCAGTGAAATAAATTAAATTGAAAGAATAATGCTTTAGCATACAGCAGAGTTTTGAGTTTGGATTTAAAGCAGACAGTGATGAAGCGAGTCTGGTTTCAGTTGCAGCTGTTCCAGATGTACGAACAGATCCAGTCTGATTTGGGGACAGTGCGATGACAAACACAACTTTAAAACATCTGTTTTAAATGTAATCCATCGTCTGCATCATGCATCAGACGTCCTTCCTGTTGAAGGCAGGTTGCCTTGTCTTCCAGGCCTCGCATGAAGCGCTAACACTGAATATGCATTAACCCATTTAGTTTTTTAAAAAATACAGTTTAAATTAGTAGAATTCAAGTCGTTTCTGATTATTTACTGGGATTAGGACACAGCTAGCCCACAGCTATCACTTTCACTTTCACGTTATACCTCTGTTGACTGTAATTAATATCCAGTAAATGTCATGAAGGACTGGTTGCACATCCTATCCCAGTGCCACTCTGGAATTCACTGAGCTCCTGAGAGTGACCTGTTCTTTCACAACTGCAGTCAAATGAATTACTTACGTGGTTAAGTGTATTATAGTCTTTCCCAGAGAGGCACCTTTTTACTCTCATAATGATAAATGATCTTAATCTTTTTGCTATATTAAACTGGGTTCTGCTAGATTTTGCCTGGAATATCAATAAAGGGATTGGTTCTCAAAGTTGACATTGCGGCACTTATTCTGCCGAGGTAATGAAATAAATAATGTGCTTCACAGCTGAACAATGCTGTCATTAAAGCTCCATTAGTGTTTTGCTGCTGTTTATTGCTCTGGACTTTTGTCAGTTTCATATTCTTAGCAGAAATAACTGCATTACCAACTCCAACAAATCAATCTCAATATCCACCACAAACATGTGTTCATGACTCAGATTCGAGAATTATTATATCAAAGCTAACAAAGGAGTTTTGAAATCTTTTACGGGAGATAAAATGCCCAAGCAAACAAACATCCCGCCGCAGTGGGGCTTTTCTCTCCCATGGTGCTCATGGACAGTTTAATTAAAAATGTCATTGTGATAAAAGACTTTGATGTCACATTTTCTTGCCTGTTTGTCAACTAAATATTTCTGCTTCTCTGCTCTCAGCGGGGCTGTACTTCCTCAAAGGCTGTTTATCTTACCAGTCTTCCTTACCACTTGCTCACTGACTAGTCAGTAAATTGCCATTTCCTGGTCTTTTTGTACTGTATTGTCAGAATAGATATAATTCAGAAGAGCCAGAGCAGGAAGATGTGGGTGTACATGAGCACAGTTTAGGGTCAGTGATCCCACAGGAGACAGCAGCTGGCCACAGGACAGCGCAGATGCACAAGAGCGAGAAGGTGCTGCTGATTGATGCAAAAGCAGGAGACACCGGTGACATTTCTGTCTCGCAGACATTCATCTTTCTCTCTCTTTGTCTCTCCGTGTGAGAGTAAAAGAGCAAAGCGTGGCATAAGGGGAAAAAAACACAGTTACCTTTTGAAGCAGGTTCTGAATATAAAAAATGATCAATTTTGTACATGTAATTATAAAGTAAGTGCAAATATTTATTATTCCAGTTTCCCCTTAAAAATCTCTGCATGCACCGGTGCGTGTGCCAATCACAGCAGCTGTTTTGAATTAGTAGGAATGAAGCGACCCACATATTGGTTATCTTTGATTTCAAATATAATGTGAAGGTTTTAAAAAGTGTATTAGTTTTGACATTTTTGGTTTTAAACGAACATGATAAAATGTGAGAACAGGCACGATTCCAGTTTCATTTTAAAGTCCACATTAAGAGGTGATAAGAAATTGTTTGGCTCATTGCTTTGACCTTGTCTTTGCTTTTTGGGGGGGATTTATGAATTTATGAATCAACACTTTTCTTTGATTTTTGTAATAAAACATGTTTCAAAATCTCAATCTTTGCAGATTTTGAAATTTTTTTCTTGTATTTAAAAATGGGTTGTGCAAAAAAATGTAATCAATCATTGCCACAAAAAAAAAATTGTTTAACGGCTTAAAAAAATAGTTTAAAGGCTTCTTTATATAAATAAGAAGACATTTTCCATAATAATAATAATAATAATGCTTAAACGTCAAGGGAACATACTACATTTGAAATATGTTTTTTTTATTACTAAAATAAACTGTTATTTTAAGGTATAAATTCTCTGAACTAAATAAAGTTTTATATTTATTTTTGCTTCTTGAAAAGCATTTAACTCAAAAAGTATGTTTTCTAAAGGACTTTTGAAGTTCACTGTAGATCAAGTCGCTTTTCA
>SRMA01025864.1:0-59374 GCA_007224835.1 Danionella cerebrum | reverse complement strand
TTGGTTGGTTGCTTGCTTTGGTGGTCGATTGCTTGGTTGGTTGGTTGCTTGGGTGGTCGGTTGCTTGGTTGGTTGTTTACTTGCTTGCATGGATGGTTGGGTAGTTAGTTGATTACGTGATTGGTTAGTTGGTTGGTTGATTATGTGATTGGTTAGTTGGTTACTTGGTTGGTTGGTTGCACATAAATCAACCAGGTTAAATGAACCAATCATCTCAATTTGCACTGAAATTAACTAATTAATTTTTATTGGATTGTTTCAATCTAGGTAAATAGAAATAGAAACTAGACAATGTGAAAAACATTTTGATACCAACAAAAATTCAAAGAGGGCAGAGGATTCAGATTTCTTTTAG
Source organism: Danionella cerebrum (assembly GCA_007224835.1). NCBI lineage: Eukaryota > Metazoa > Chordata > Actinopteri > Cypriniformes > Danionidae > Danionella > Danionella cerebrum. The sequence goes on along the minus strand of SRMA01025864.1, from coordinate 59,019 downwards.
TGGGAGTTATAAGTAACATAGACGTTATATAAAACAAACTGGTCAGCGTTGCATGTTGAATATGTGTTGTCCTGAACAGCATGAGCTCTTTCTTTACTCATTCAGGACATGCTACAGATTAAATGTTCACAGTCAGATCAAAGTGTGCATGCCCTGCTGGAAAATGTCCCGTGTCAAAATGACATGAAACAAAGGGATGAAAGGATCAGTTCAGGATTTCTAAATAGTGCCTCTTAACATGTGAGCGGCATTACGAAAATGCCAGCAGAAGCATCTTTCTGTCCCACTACCAGTGATTCTGCACCAGAGTTCTTGCATGAGACATGACGCATGTTTTCACAGCAAAGGAAATAATTAACTTTAAGAGAAATAGCGTCATCTTTGAATTTCGAAGATGGTTCGGGTTGCTGTTCTAATAATTTTTATGCGACTACCAAACTTGATTCTGAATTCTCCCAGGCAATTTTACAATGTTAACTCCAATCAATTAAATATTCAACATAATTAAATTGTAAAATGACACCCCATACATACGTTTATTGTGTTAAGATAACGTTATTAGGCCAATAATGTTGCTTCACTAAACAATGATTTTTTTTTCAAAATATTTAAATGTATTTGCTTCATACTTCTTTATCTCATTTTAATAGATATACTTTTGTCCAGCCATCAGTTTTCACCCAAAAAGTTAGTAAGACACCTAAAAACAAAGGAATTGTCATGGTGTTAGTAAACGTTTCTCATTTGCTCCGGCAGATTTTCCTGCTTGTAAAGCGAGTGTTAACAGCAATTTCAAGGAACAGAACATGTGTCTCCTTGGCCTGTGTGGGTAATACCTGGAGGCTAGAGGTCAAAAGGTCGTCAGAGCTAATGTCCAGGTGCCTCAGCCAGTTATTACTGTTTTAAAGTTTATTGGCAAGTCCAGCGCTACACAACTCCTGTAATGTTCATGACTCTTCTTAAATTCTGGCTCAAGCTCAAGCTTCATCTGCAGGACAGATGATTTGAACCCGAGGCTGATGCTGCTGCAGCACATCATCTTGATTAGCATTAGCTGCTCTCTGGCTAATGTTCCTTATCCTGCAACACATCCTTAATATGGTTGGCACATGCTAATGCTATTTATCTCCTCAGATAGTACAAGCACCCATGAACCATTCATCATCTTAATTATGATTAATATTAAAATATCCTGGAGTATTAAATGAGCTCCTTGCACCAGAAATTCTCTTTAAATAAATTTCCCACCTTTGCCAATTAATGTAATGCATAGAAAGACAATAGAGAGAGGAGAAATTGATGAGGGTTGAACTCAACGAGGCTCTAAAGTAGATAATATTGTAAAAGAAACTTCACCTCATGTCAACAAATAATTATGGATTTACTACAGAATGTTCCTTCATCAAAATATTAACTAACTCACAGATTATTTTCTCTATTCTATTAATTAATGTGGAGGAATATATTACACCGATGGACATCTTAAAATGGTCAGTAGGGTGTTGGCTAAATCTTGTCGCTCAAGCAGAAATGATCTGATAAGAGATGAAACAGCAGTCAGCAATCAGGATTGAGCTACAGTCTGACTACAAATAGAAAGAAAGATCATGTTTTGAAAGAAATATATGTTTCAGACATTACTTACTAGTGTTTTATGTGGGGCCATCTTACTCTTTTCCTTATTCCTAAGTTTCTGTCTTCTTGTTTCCATTCAAGTGTCCCTCTTATGGCTGGCTAAGCGATAATTATTATATACACCAATGATATTAAAGTTCAAGAGGTTTTTTTTTCTTCAGACCATTTTTAAATTGGCCATAGGGTGTTGGCTGAATCTTTGCCGTGAATCATTGCTTTTAATATTCAAAGAGTCAGTTTGGGCAGAAATGATCTGATAAGAGATGAAACAGCAGTCAGCGAACAGGACTGAGCTATAGTCTGAATACAAATTGGAAGAAGTGTATTGCTTTAAAAGAAGTTTTGTTCCGGGGATTATTTACCAGTGCTTGTACTTGGAGCCATCTAAAAAGCAGATTGGTGCATGTTGAGTTCATGTAACATCGTCTATGTCCTAAAACAACACTATTTACACTCCAGTACAGCCTGAAACGCTTGGAGGTTCCATTATTTTTCCATAAGTTCATATACATCGCAGATTCTCCATGCTGACTCATGAGATTCATATTAATTTCAAGGTATATAATGTCTCAAAAGACCAACATTTCCTGCAGTGATGAAAGGTCGACTATAGTCGACTGCCATAGTCATCCTAAACTTCACATTCATTTTAAAAATTTCTTTTTTTTGTAGTAAAATCATTCTTTATTGGTACAACAAATCCATTTTTGCTTTTTCTGTATTCAAAGTACTTTAGGAAAATAGCTCCCACAAATGTGAAATATTTAACTTTGCCCAATGTATCACTGTAAACTTTAATGTATCAATGTGCTTTTACATTTTTTGTTTTAATTAGTCCAGTCAAAACAATCTTTTTTGGACTTTATTTTTGTTTCATTTGTTTATTAAGTTCTTTTGTCATTTAATTTATCTATTTAATTTCACTGTTTGAATTTAGTCAATGAAAAATACTCTCTAGCGTTTTAGGAGGATGTTCCACAAAACAAAGTATAAAATTATTTAACTATTGCAGAGGGATCTTAACGGTGAAAATACGGAACTGTAAAAAAACTTAAATTTTTTTTTATTTAATTGTAAAATGCGAGACAATTAAATGTTAGACAATTAAAACAGTTAGATGTATATGTAGATCTTTGCAAAGAACCAATATTTTATAGAAACAATTTGCTTGTGTATATGGTAGAAATTAAACTTAGATGAGCTTATGATGATAGTGATGATGGTGGTGGTGGTGGTGGTGGTGGTGAATTTCAGGGCTTCTGTTAACAGTTTCTCCTCTGGTACAGATTTGTTTGATGTCTTTCGCAGAAAACAGGAATCATGCAGAGTTTATTAACTTGTTTCAGGGAAGCTTGATTTCAGAAATGAAATCTAAATGACTTCAGTTTGTCTGCCTTTATACAATGACCAGATTATACTAGATGTATGCAAAATATGAGAATTATAATTAAGGGTCTGACCCATGTTGGTGTGTTTCCCTGTGTGAGCGAGACAACATGATTCATGTGGGTCAGAATTCATTTGGAACTGGGTTTGGTCATGTTTGGTGTCCTTAATAAATCTCTCCTTTTCCCAATAAGTTGCACAAATCTTGTTGATTTATAAGAACATCTTGTTCATTTTTCCACTTGCCCTAAATTTAGACATCAGCTCATTCTGGAGTCATCAAACCCGCATTTCTATTTTCTCTAAATGTTATGAGAAATCCTGCTGAACTGCATTTGGAAAATAATTCCTGAAATACACTTCAGAGTTTTCCTCCAGCACTCCGGGAAGCATGGAGCGGAACGTAAAAGTCCAGCCAAGACAACCAGAAAGCTGCAAATCATTCCGTTTCCACCTTTCATTCTCAGATTGTAGACGATCATATCAATCTGTATTCATGCATATATGCTTTTCATTTCTGTAATGAGTCTAAACGCTCTAATGAGCAAAACCTTAGTCTAACCCCAGTAAATCCTTTTGGAAGAGCCCCAAAACTAGATTGGAGTGCATTCGCTTGTGATTTGAATAAATGCTTTCATTTAAGAGATGCTCGGCAGGTTCACAACCTTTCATCTGGTTTATGCCGTTAGATATATGCTATATGTGCTGCGGCAGGAGGCAATATGTGCTCTGCGTGTGGGGAGGAGGGCTCGCTGGGTAAGCATGTGGTGTGGTATTTAGGTCACATTTCCAGCAGGCTGGTTTTCTAGCATCAGGCAGGATAGAGGAGCGAGGTTCTGTGAGTTCATTTCAGCCGCACCATCATGAAGTGGACGAGCTTCCTCCTCTCAGCCTCATGAGATCCACACAGTTTTATCATAAATACATAAAGATTTAAAGATTAGTGGAGCAGGGTTCTCCCAGGGTGCCTCCTCTGCATCTAGAGATGAACTGATCATAGTCTGTAAGGTGCTTTCCATCCACTTTCCATCATTGGCAGTCATGTCTAATAAACTTATATTGTTTGTGAACACAAAAGGAAGCTTACTTTAAGTGTGTATTTAGATCTTTAGATCATTTTTTGGATACTTTTTTATATGAATGTCCCTGTTAGGGTTTGCTCTTTTTTTGCCCCATTCTGTGTCTGTGTTCAGGACTCTCTCTTTCTCTCTCTTTCTGCTCCTGCCCCTCCCTGCCGGTTTCTTCCTAATTACCTCCTCACCTGTTCCTGATCCGGATATCTGATTTTCTCCCCTTTATATTTCCTCTGTCTTTTACTAGTTCATGGTCAGATATTTTCCTTATGTCTGTGTCCTGTGCCTTTATTCCAGCTTCTCAAAGTTGATGGTTATAAATGCTGATTTATGCCTCTTTCATTTATGTTGTATTCTCTTTATTACCATCTGCCACTTGACAATCACTTGTTAAACAACATTTGAGATCATTTTGATATCATAGGATTTATAATAACACATAGCTACTATTTTTCTATTTTTTACTATTTTTTATAAGTTTTTTTATTTTTTTTTGTGTTTTGTGGTGATATAAATATACTAAATAATGTTTTTTTAAATGTATTATTTATGAGTTCATTGATGATTATGTTTTTAAATACATAAATAAATGTAATTATTATTTTAAAATCTAGAAAAGTTTACTATAAAACTAAATCGAGATATAGTTTCACTTAATTACTTCTGAGCTGATTAAAAATATTTTTCATCTACTCAGTCTTCCTTCTCTCCAGACACCTCCAGTATCGGCACTGACTGAGCTTTACACAGATCACTCGAGACCTGTTATTCTAGTTCTGCTTGGTAACATTATAATAAAGGTGATAGATATGCACAACCTGGCTTTTAAAACCAAACAAAGAATAAACACACTGACCAATGGAGACAGTCGAAGGTATTGTATTATTTATGCACAAACAAAAGGCTTGTTTGTTTGTTTGTTTGTTTACAAGGCTTGGTTTTAAAAAAAACGTGGATACAATAATAGAAAAAATATTCAACCCTTTTTTTCTGGTTGATTTCTAAGATAGAACAGAAAATACATCACAACCAGGAAGTTACAAGCTCAGAGATGCTACTTTGTCTTCGGTCTCCTCACAGAGCATCTCGTCTACTCTCTGCTTCCACTCCCCCATTACATCCCCCTGCTTCCTTTTGTTTTTCTCACCCTTTTATACAAAGACAGTGTGCTTCTGACTTATCATATCTAATGTTTAAGTTAAATAAAGCTACATTTTCTGTTGAATCTTCTTAAACCTTGATTCTTACTTGGGTTAGAAAATATTTTTCTAGAGTAGTAACAATGCCTGCAATGAGGATTCTTTCTGGCCAATCAGTGAGATCGACAACTGACCAGTCAGTGATCAACAATATGTTGTCACGTTTTTCTTTTCAATCAGTGGACAGCCTACCTGAGCCACCTCACCTGGATTTATTTCAAGTTCCTCTCTAAAAGTGTGCATAGCCACCCACCAGAGGAAGCTTGGTTTGGCAGCATATATCCAGGATCTCATCCTTTCGGTCAGGACACAGAGCTCTTACCATAGATAAAGGTAGGAACATTGAGTGACTTGTAAATCGAGAGCTTTGCATTGCAGCTTTGCTCTTTCTTCACCACGACAGACCACATAACTACAGAAGCTGCTGTGAACCAGCTGTCCTGATCCATCAATCTCCCATTTCGTGGTCTCTTTACATAAGATGTAAAAATACTCAAACTACACTTCACTCCACCAATTGAAGGGAGCACGAATTCATTTTTCTAACTGAGACCCAAGGCCTGCGATTTGAAGGTGTTTATTCCCATCCCAGCAATCCAGCAAAAACTTCATTCTCCACCCCCGCCCCACCCCGCACCTGGAATCCCCATCCATAAAAATGTACATATGATCTCTGTTTTGAGTTTCCAGTGGCTCCGTCAGAAGAGCATAATGCTTGCAATGCTAAGGTTGTGGGTTCGAATCACTGGGGGAGCAAGAAATGATCAAGTGTGCTCACTTTCTGTGAATGTAGCTTTCACTCAATATGAGCTAGAGAGGGAATAAGCTCGTGAATAATGTTAATTTAAGAAATAACAGAAGTGCAATTATAATAATTGTAGCAGATTGTATTTCAGTTAATTAAGAAGGCAGAAATAAATTTTAAGCGTTTGTGAGTAAGAGAGATAACGAGAGACTACTCCACTGACACAGACAAATGAGGAGACATGAATGAAACCACCCTGAAACTTCCCCCCACAGATCTCTGGGAATTCAAGTGAAATAAGGGGCAGAAAGAACAGAGCGACAGTGAAGGAAAGAGTGTTCCCCCACTGGGAAGCCTGTTATGAGAGAGAGGGATCAGGAAACTGTGATTTACAGCAGAGGCTTGTTTCTACAGAGCATGGTGAAAAGAATTAACAATTAAAAACACGTCAACTAAAGGAAGAAAACGGAACAACTGTATATAATCCTACACATCCATCTCTGTTTCTCTCGTTCTCTCCATGCATCAATCCTTCTCTGCCTCACAAGTTAAAACACTTGGATATTTTGCTTTCAAAGCTCTGATTCTTTGTGGCACGGTGTCAATAACATCTTTTAGAGATTTTGTTTTAGAATGACATTATAGCATAATGCAACTGGTGCGGATTTGTTGGCTGCACATTCCCGATGCTAATCTCTGCTGGATTTACATCAAAGCAAAGTTAGGTTATGTGAGGATAGGGAACTCACTGTCGAGACCCTGTTAACCTGATGAAAGTGAACATCATAAGATCGTGTTTAACAAACAAGGGATGTCTTATGTTGGATGGTGGATACTGCAAAGTGTGCCAGGAAAATACATCCCATTTCATTGATTCAAGGGTGCACGAATCTATGGTTTTATGTTGTTTACACAACATTTTTACCCAACATTCTAATGTCAAAACACATTTCAAGAGACTCGCAGCTTATCTGCAGTATTCTTTTGTCCAGTTTTCTCAGCATTGATTTACAGCAGCATTGGTTTTGTTTTGGAGTGGCAGAAGATAGCGGTGATGGTGATACAAATACCTGTCAATTTGTCATTCATTCATTAATTTCATGTCATCATCAGTCAGGTGATGGTACCGGTAATAAGTCAGGTGATGGTCAGGTGATGGTTCCGGTACCTATCTCCAGCGTAAATTGTCAGATGATTTTAATCATTTTTAATCAAGCAATTGAAATGAAAAATTTCAAGCATTTTTGTCATCTCTGATCATTACTTTTGTAATATTGATTATCTTTGAAGTTATATATCAAGTTATGTGGATTTGTTTTCAATTCATTGTTTACACAGCAATAAAACTTCATTTGTAATTATGTTAACCAAAACAAAATTAAGTGAGGAGATTTTTCAGTTTGAATTACCTGGAAACAAATGTTCAGTGTGATGTGAACAGCAAGGCAACAGGAAAGGGAGCTTGAAAATGTGACAAGGTGATTGACAAGCTTGTATCTAGGCAACTGAAGACGGTCAAGGAGGAAGTTGCGTTTCGCTATATCGATCTAATTTCCCTCCACCAAAAGATTACCTATACTTTAAAGGTATGTCAAATAAATGACATTCTTGCATTTATAATAAATAATTGAGCCCTATATACTAGCACTGCACAGGTTGGAAAATGTAATATAAATCTGAAATGACCTCGTATTTTTGGCCTCCATTCCTCCAACAGTCATGCTTTTGTCATGTCCCCTGGCTGACCAGCCCTCACCTGTCAGTCAGAACTCCGCTAAGCCCCAAACACAGAGCGGCAGTTTAAACTCACTCTTCTGTAATCTAAAAACAAATTTTTTGTAATTGATCAGTGGGCGGTGCTAGAACTATGGGTGGTGCTAGGAACATCGAGCCGTTTTTAGCTCACAAAAAGCAATATGGGATAACATACATACATGAAAGAATTTGAATACAACTTGAGGCATGTTTTTGATTAAAAAACAAACAAAACTAAAAGATGTTTCTAATGTCTGAAAAGTCAGTTTACATAATATGGCACATTTCACCGGTCAAGATGCATTTCAAAATGTAAATCAAGTCTTTGAAAATTTGGGAACATAGACGTGATTTTTTTTTAAAGTGAGGGAACTTACAACCCTTGCTTTAGCTACCTTAGATGAGGGAGATGAATCATGAATCAAACCATATCTCCACATTTTTAAGATGAAATTTTTAAAGTCTGGCATGAACTAAAAATTAGTTTTTTAGCAATTCAAAATATTTTTCTCATTTGCTCAATATAATTATTTCCTTTTTCGGAAAACGCCAAGGTGATTTAGCCGGAGAAACCTGAGTCCTTTCCATGGGGCAGCCAATAGTGATGATATGTGGTAATGTGGTAAAGTGTTAAGATGAGCAATCAAGGAATTTTGGCAGCCAGATGTTACAAATACAGCCAAGAAACACCCAGCACAAAGCTAGCAAGTTTCTTTGTGCACCCCCTGTAAAACTGTTAGAAACATAATCACTTGACTGCATGCAAGCAATTGTTTCTCAGATAAATGTTCTGATGATATAGAGCAAGAAGCCCAAAGAAGCTATTAAATGTAAGCTAGCTCAAGGAATCAGATCTCTTGATTCATCCTGAAGCAGAAGATAAAACACAATCAATCTTTTACAAATGCACCTGCATCCTTCCTCGATACCTGCATCCTACCTGCTGATGCCTTGATTGTCCTCCTGCCGTTTTCTCTCCAGATTTCCTCTTTTCTCTCTTCTTTTAGTAGAAGATAGAAGCCTGCAAAGCCCACGGCATTTACCCAGGATGCACTAGGAGTGAGTGGGCAGTAAATCTAATATCAGTCGGGTGTAGATTGATCACCTGTCACATGACTTGTCTAATTCTCTCTAAGTCTCTTTGTGTGCGTCTCTCGCACTCTCCAAACTTTAGTGATTACTTCATTTAGTAAATGGTTTGTCATCCCTAAATACAATTATATCTCGGTTGGTGACCTAGTTTGTCACGACCATTTTCGAAATATTTCGCCTAGAAAACTGTAAAGCAGCAGTGTTTAGCAGTTAGCATTAGCATTGTGTTTGTCAGCCTGTTGTCTCACAGGAGTAGGTCAAAATAAAAAAAACACAGTCATATCAGTTAATGTCGAGATGTTTCCATGTACATATGACGACTGCAATTTTACACACACATTTATAATTTTATATAATAAACCACTTCAGAAATATTTCTGTTCTCAAACTGCGTGGATTTCGTGTATTATTTGAGGCATGGTTAGCTCTCGGAAATAGACTGGATCTGAAAAAGATCCTTCATTAATTATATCCTTTAAATACGGTGACTTTAATATAATAAAATATTACTGGGTGACCAGCAAATCCGCATTTTGTAGTATGGTTGTAAATTTGACTAGCACCATAGATGTTAGCCGGGATAGTATTATATCAGCATGTAGTGAGTGTTCTGGTGCACTATTGAACATCTGCTGCATTATAATAAATATAAGGATTTATGATGATTTTTATTAGGACAATACCTTTGTATTGTTTGTACACGTTTCAAGTGAAGATGCAGGGGCTCACCCACATGTAGAAGTCTCTTTGAGCAGAGTTGTGTATCTCCCAAATACTTATATATATTTGTAAAGGTAACTGTTATATTTGATATATACGGCACGCTCGACTTGAGATATAGTAACATTTGTCATAGATTGACATATATTCAAAGATCGTCATGTTGAAATCTCTTAAATTAATCAGATTATTGTTAATTATTGATCCGATTACTCAGAACTATGCTGTATATATAAATCTTTTGAGTTAGCACCATCCTCACTCTCCACATCTGCTGTTAGACATGAGACAGACTGGTTTCTGCTCTCCAGATACTGACTGGCTATAGCCTTGCTGAAACTTTAATGTGATGCGAGAGCGTTTGGTGCGAGTCCGGAACGGCTGGGGACAGACACCCAGAGGCATTATGAAATATTTGTGACATATTCACTGTGATGGCTCGTTGTGTTTGAAACAGCAGTCCGGTCTGTGTGTATTTACCGAGAGAAGCTGACATCTAGTATGAGATCTTCAGACAGAAGCCACTTCTGCAAACATCCACATTTATTCATTCCCCTCACTCACAGACAAGAAGACAAGAGACACACAGCTTCCATAGGAAAAACTTTATTTATTTATCCTTTTAAAACGCTTTCTGGGGGCTGAGACTTGGCTTTAGTGTCATAAGGGGAAACTCTGAGGACACTGTGTGAACTACCGAAACAAAACGAAATGAAAAAAGCGTCGCCACGTGGGCAACAGCAATGCCAACACATACATCAAAATGTAAATCAATAATACTGAGATCTGCAAGAAAAACATATTGACAGGAAAATCATAACAATAATAATAATGTTCACTGAATAATAAAAAAAATCAACAGCAACAGCAGGAGGAAACTTTGTGCAGCGCAAGCTTCTTTTTTTTTTTCATTTCGCGGTTGGCCTTAGGCCTCAACACTGCACTGACCCGCTCTATGAACAAGTAAATTCAGTGAAAGAGTGGATGAACTATGAGAGATGGGATGGATCTAGGCCAGGGAAAAGGTTTTCTCATTAGATTCGTCTCTCTCATAATATTGTGATAATCCTTACAGGGTCAGAAGTCACCACCAATCTGTCTCTTTGCCTGAGGGGAGTGTACGTGGATGAGAATGAGTGTGTTTGCAGGAACGCTTTGGCTTCAAGTCGCTTCGAGTCACTTCTCGTCTCTGAGAGAGATCTTATTAACAGATGCCAAAGAGTTCCACAGCATCGCAGGTGTTTGACGGCAACATTACAGAGGAATCAAAGCCTTGGGTATAAACAACATGGCTGACCATTTATTTCCTTTGCCGTTGAATGAAATCCCTTTCAGTTTTTTTAGGAGCCAATGTGAGCCAAGATGCCTCCAGCATAAGGCAGTCGGTTACTGAGTGAGATTCCACTGCAGCAGCAGCAGCAATGAGCGACAAACTATTCTCAACTTTTGCTGTTAAACGGTCTACCGAGAATCCCAGGGTCCACTCAGGGTAGTTATTTTAAATAATAAATCAAATCAGGTCACTCATTGCATTTTGGGCTGGAAAGTAAGAAAAGCTAGTGTTTAGGAAATTTAATTAAGGAATATAATAAGATTGCTAGCATTGTTGTGTTAATATGGCTAAAAAGAATAAAACCTGCTTCAAAGTGTTTAGAGAAACATATAAATAATGGTGCTGGTTCAGTTTTGCTCAAGTAGGTTTGCTGGTGCTATGGTTTAGAAGTGTCCATGAGTGTGTGTGCATTTAGGCATTTCTTGAGCCGGAACTCGCTTTCTCTCTTTTCCTCCTCCACAAAGCAGAGAATTTGACCTGGTTCCATCAAAGCATTAAATAAAAAACTAATAAAAACAACCAAAAACCCTGTCCCCATGTGTAACAGGAGGGATGACGTGTGCACAGCATTTGAAGGGACTTTTGCTGCGAGCAGATGACATTTTAAAACCCATTCCACAGGGACAACTAAGTCTCTTTAATCTTAAAAAAAGAAAACGAATGTAAAAAATAAAATAAAAATTATGTGAAAGGAAACATTTTACTTACAAAATGTCTTTTCCCAAAAAAAGGGAATATTTACAAAAGTTTTGCATTTCCAAAAAATCCTATTTAAATGTTCATTAACAGGGTCTCTAATAAAAAGAATTTAATTATTTAACATTTATCCCAAACATACAGTATTTACATGCTCTCAAAGTGTAGAAACTAAATTAAAAGGAAACAAGAACAGGAATAAACAACTGAAATATTCTTTTTTTTCTTTCAAGAAAGCTGCTTTGGGCTTCCTCTGATTGGCTGCGCTGTAGGCAAGATGCAAATTTTAACCCCACCTCTCTTTTCCCTGTTTCTCATTTCACATGCAGTCTATAGAAAAATAGATCTAGCACTAAATTTTCCCACATATGCAGAGCTTTATCCATTCTTGGATGATTTTTGCAAGGAAACATGGATAAATATCTTAGAAGACGAGGTGCAGGCTAGATGAGATGATGGATTTTTGGCTTATTCCGGAGACTCTACAAGCGTTCCAACTGGTGAGCGTCCATGTCTACATCCAAACTGAGAGACATGAATAATACACACGCGAGCATGTTAGTGGAGTAAATTATGCAAAGATACGTGTTAGTTTGTTTTATGATCAAAAAGAGGTCACAGGCTTATGGTGTCGATGCAAATCCCTCAACAAGACGCTGGCCTACAGACCTTTGGGAGGCAAATGAGAAAAAAAGCATTATGTTAAAGCACAAAGATTATTGAGCACTTCACACATCACCGACAACAAACTGAGGAGAGAGAACTTCGATGGAAACCAAATGAACTAAAAGCAGACTGAGAGTTCTGGAAAGTCCACCGTTGGTGTTTACGTTTAAATTCCTGATTTCTCTCGCTCCTCCCTCCACCGAGAGGCTGTTCGTTATTGACTCGTGAACAGGTTGTGAGTGTTGTTTTTGTTCGATTGCCTCTACAGCATGTAAAATGAGTGCCTGGAGAGACGCGGTGAGATGAGATGAGAGTACAGTACATACAGGTGTGAAGAAGAGAGCGGCAAAATGAACAGTGTTGCGGATGGTGAGACACTGCGAAAGCTGCACAAGTGACAAAAACTAAAACAAAACACTGTGATGGGTTGAGAAATCAAGAAAAGACCAAAAACTAAGCTAAGGGTTGTAAATGTACAAAACAATACACACAATAACGAGGGCTTCCTGCTTTGTTGTGTCACTGTAGCTTTCTTCTGTGATTAGACGCAAGTTTTTCTTCTGCATTGAAGTCTGTGCCTGAGTGCCACTCAATTTGGGGAGAATTTCTGCTTTTTCATTCACGCACAGACACATACACACAGTGTAGTGTTCAGGAAAGGAGTCTGAGAGGAATATCACACGCAGTCTTTTTAATTCCTTCTTTCCATCCTCGAGCAGATGGGGTTAGGTAATGAAAAAAAGATTCAAGATACCTTACAAAATGGAGTTCTTATTGCAGCTGCTTGGCTCTCCTCCTCTCAGACTTTATAGTAGATATTGGCAGGGCTCTGAGGAGGCATTTCCTGGACAATGTAGACGGGATGCCCATAGTCTCCACTCACTTTTTCATAGTGTGGGCAGTAGTTATTCTCTGTTGTCCGCAGGGGGATGATGATGTCACTGGGCTCTGACCCAGCCTGTGCGGCTCCTTTAGGTGTGGCAAGGGTGCTGAGTGACAGACCGGTCCCACCCCGTGGCTGAGAGTGCTTCCGGGTTCTTTTGCGGAGCTTGAGGAGCAAGATGATGAGAATAATGATGATGAGGAGGAAGATGACGCAGCCCGCTCCGATGGCAGCGAAGAGAGCAGGTTTTGAGCTAAAAATTCCTTCCACTGATCCGGGGGTGTTATCCTGATTTCTCGTGTCTGAAAGTAAAAACGTATGTTACAAGCAGAACATTCCACATATTAAACTCTGAGTAGAGCTGCAAGCAGCAATTGAGGGTCTTATTGAAAATATTATTAATAACGCTATATAGAAGAGTCTGGAAGCAAGGTTTAAGAAGGGATTACAGAAAATTTATTTTGATTTAAAACACTGAAAATGCTAAACAGCTAACAAAACTGGATGGAGAGAGAGAGAAACAAAGTGGGGGAGGGGGAAAGGGAAGATTCCGAGAGAGCCTGCGGTACAAGAGGCCAAAGGTGTGTCAGCAACTTCACTGTACATTCCTGGTCGTGATGTAACTTCCTGTTCTATCTCAGAACAACAGGATTCAAAATTTTTTTTTTCTATTACAAAGGGAGCAAGACGTGTGTGGTGTTATATTACAGAAAATAGTCTCACCAATCTCCTTGTGATCAAAAAAATCTGACACGACTCACTTCCTGTTTGCTATTTTTGTTATTGTATCGTCTAGAATATTCTCTCAAAACAAAGCTTCCTAGATACAACTTTTTAACATAAAACCAAATATTAAACCATGTCAAACAGTTTTTTTATATGTCTTGACCCCAAATGTATTTCTGGATTAACGGTTAACAGTTGCCTTGCATAACAGTATTTAGTCTGTTTAGATCCTCCCGGACCTTGTTAAATAAACCCCATAAGATGTTTATTGATGCAAAAACAATTTAATGGCACCTCCACGAAGTGCAAAACCAAAAACAGCTGTCATAATAGCTTCACAAAATTTTTAAAATACAAATTTCGAATGCTCATGGTACATCACAATAGTATGTCTGCGGCCTAATATCTTAACAATTAATACAAGAAACTCAACTAAAAACAAGCTTTACAAAATAATTGTATCCAAACTATTTCAAGCTTTTATGCCAGGGTCTCGTTTAATTTGAGTAATATCATTCACCATTAACATTAACAGTTGTAGTATCTAACTGGGTTTTGTAACATCTTTGTTCTCTGAGTGAGGGAGAGAACATCATTTTATAATGTGCCTCTTGTTTCTCTATAACAGTGTACAACCATTACTGATACTTCTTCACTATTGGAGTGTACTATAGCTCCTAGATAATATTTCCTGGTAATGCCACAATATATTTTAATAGACTATTTAGTTTCCAAAAAAATGTTTGAGTGCTGTGAACTTGTTTGGGTTTTAGTAGATTTGGTTGAGTGATCCTGAACCATAACAACCATTGAACTAGTCCTTCAGATATCCCAGCAACCAGCTGACTTTGGAAGGATGTAAGAGGGGCTCAAGCCCCAAGCTCAAACACATCCTCTGAGAGAGGAGGGGAGCTGACCTCTTGAATCTGAGCAGTGTGATCACTGCAGAGATACCGCGCCGGTCACTCTGTTCTTCCTTAATGAATCTCACTCCATGGTTCTCTTTTTCTTCCTCTCTAATGAAGTTTGGGCCTCCTGTAGGTTAATGGCTGCTAGGACGTGATAAAAGCATGCTACATTAACTCCTGTCTCTCTCTTGCCTGAGGGAGGCAGTAGCTCTGCATTGCTGCACTTCATCCGCTGGCTTTCCCTGTGCAACTGTCTTTGCTCAACTCCCATCAGCTTCTACTCTAAATTTGAAATGTAATTTATAGGGAAACATGGATAATTTACACTAGCTCACCTCTCCCGGGCATTATGGATCCATTCCCTTCTGTGTCCCTGTCACGGCCTCGGTCGATCTTGCGCGAGGGGCTTGTGGTGGGGTCCTTGATCTCATTGTCTTGGGGCCGATCTGGGAGGTCTTGTAAATCTGGATCTGGTGCATTTGGATCTGAAATGAAAAGTAACATACAGAGCAGAAATTCAGGCAAAACCGAAAGTCAGAAAACACGTGAGTTGTTTTGTGTAAGAAACGAATGAAGTCATGCTTACTTGGATAAAGTTTAACTACGGTGTAATTGCAGTAGTTAGTGAGTCAGCTGACTTAATCATCCACCAAATGGGGCATAAATGGCATTACCTTTGGACGTGCTGAAGATAAGGAGGGTGTGTGTATGGTGTGTGTGCGTGTGTGAGTGTTTGACTCACCTTGGCCCACTTTCATGATGATCTTCATAGATCTCATGCTGCAAACACCACCTTCTCTGTTTTCCAACCCTTCTTGCGTTCCATTAGAAGTAGCTGGAAAGAGAAGAGGAGGGTAGAGGGGGTTAGTAATTGTTGGTGCGAGTTGTGTTTAGATTTATGGGGCTTTTGATTGGAGTTCTTGCTGCAAACCAAAGCAGGAAAAGGAAACCCTAATTTACCTCTATAAATAACACAAGCAAACACCCATACACACTCACACACAGCCATTGGCATAGGAAGCGCTCATTCCACCCTTAAATCACACTTTGCAACCTAATATTACCTTAGAAACATCTAAAAACAAACTCACGTTTGTGTGCCTCAGAATATGGACAAGGTGAAAAAAAAAACTCCAGCGAATTCTCCTGTTACTAGCCGCTATGATAGTAATCTGATCCCATGGGAATGCACACACACAGCACTTAGAAAAACCTTGTGCACAAATTTTCGCTTTTTCCAACACAGTCCCAAAAGAGTGAGGTTTCCATACAGAATGGTCCCCTTCAGTTTGGGAGATCCTGACAAAAGACATTGAATTATGTCGCAATGCACTACTGCCCATATGTTTGCAAGTTAAGTGCGAGAAAGTGAGTCCGTCCGTCCCCTCACACACTCCCATTATGCAGTTAAATAAACCAATATCTTCACAGTGGGTGATCTACCTTCATTTAATTTAACCCCCAATTACACCAGCACAAGCCGTCTCACACGCGCGCACACGCACTCACATTCATGTTATTAGCTTCTATTAGTTTGTGCTCATTAAGAGGTGTGAGTGAGAAGTGCTGAGAGAGCATGAGTGTGTAGGAATACTAATGAGCACGTACACAACAGGTAAATAAAATTACTTACACAATTTTACAGCCAAAGGAAAATCGTTAAAAAATATTGACAGAAAATGAGTAGTTGGGTTGAATACAACTAGGAGAGATTTTTCTTTAAATGGAAATGAAATAATTACAGCGAGGAAAAAGAAATGAGTCTACAGACAAAGAAATTATCATTTTAAAGCTACCAAACTGTGACCAAAATTACTGAACTTGTAGCTTTGGTAAATAATAAAGATATGGGGGTTGGTTTATATAATTTATAGCGACTAATTTATGGTGAAATATTATATTATGTCACTGACCCCTCCATAGCATAGACTGTTTACCAGAGCAACCAATTTGGCATATCCCTATCTCAGCTAAGGAATACTATGGAGACATGTGGGTTGGTTTAGACCACTCATATTGACAAGAGATTTAATGACTATGACTTATCTTTAACAACCAAAAATTCTTCTTTGGGAACCGTCCCATTTTACTTTTTAAAACATTTTTAAATGCCACTTTTACAAGCCAACATCAACGTTTTTGTACAAACTTTAGATATCTAGTTTAATATTGTTATAGTTAATTGTAATATCATTAATTATCAAAGTTACAGTTTGTCTTGAACATTGTCTTTGTTATCTGCTTCAATAATATGCACCATCCCCACTTTTCTGATTGTTACTTTATGTTAAAATATAAAATCCATTTATAAAAAAAACTAGCACTTATGGAATACCAGTAGTATGGAACAATAACAGTTAACCAGCGCTTTCAACATGGTAATGCTTGATCCGGTCCTCTGTGATGAAGAGTACACGTTGTTTGAAGGCAGATTGGTTACTTTAAAAACAATTCTTCAATCACATCGCATTTGTTGTTTGCGATCAACACACTGGTGTTTTTTTTTTGTATGGTCATGATGAGAGGCATGTCACACTACCAAATCTGGTTGGCCAGATCTGTGATCTGTCGGTCACACTTGACCAATGAGAATATAGTACCAGTTCAGCATGATTCATCCAAATTTTGGAACCTTGTGGACACAGGTACTAAAATAAAAAGACTGTCAAAAAGTGTGAAAGAATAAAGTGTGTCAAACACAGGATTACTATCCAGCACCATTCTAGAAAGTTACTTTTACAATAATAACAGACTAGCTTGTGTGCAAAAAGGACAAATATTCCTCTATTCACAATATTTTTGTTGTCTCTAACTCTCAAATTCACCATGAGGATCACAAAAGCAGACAGTAGGTTTTAATTTGTCCCACTGAAGGAAAGTAGATGAGCTCATATGATTTAACACTCTGGAACTATGGTAAATACAACTAAGAATGACAGCGTTGATTCAACTTGGCAGTTTCTCAGCTTAATTAATAATTTGTCTGATTACTTCCTTGTAATTGGAGTATATTAGTCCTGTACACACTACTCTGACTTTCCATTTCGCTATTACTATGCAGACGCGTCTCTATACTGGATAAAGTGAATGACCAGTCTTTCCGAAAACTTTCTAGCATGAGTACGGTTGGGTGCTCTGAAAGAGAGGCAGAAGGCCCCAGTGAGGGAGAAACCAAAGGCCACCAGGCTTGTGAATGGCCCTTTGTGGGCGTGTATGGGGGAGGGGAAATGTGTGTGGTTGCTAGGAGCTGTAATGATGTCATGCAGATTGAGATGTATGGCAGGAGGCAATATGCCAGTCTCCTAACGATAGCGCCATGCCAACCTGTCACCGTGCCAACCAAGGAATAGCATCACATGGTGCTGCTCCACACTCTCTCTCTCTCTCTCTCTCACTCCAGGCTAAAACACAGCACACATTCCAGACAGGCAGGGTAATCCCACTCTGTGTACCGTTAGCTAAGGGCTGGATTTGCTAGTAAGCATTTCTGCGGCCACATTCTGTTGTCACTACATCATTGTTAGATTTGAAATGCTCTGAACATTATGGTCTTAATAGTTTCCTGCCTCTGTGCACTTAAAAAAGAAGGAATTGCTGTTTGGATGGATTTAGACACTTTAATTTGTAGTTAGATTCATATCAGGAGGACAAAGCACATTTTTGTAAAAGGAATATACTGTAAATAAAGCCCAAATCCCCAATGGACTTACAAAAGATTAATCAGATTTAGGTCTAAAACAAGGTGTAAACATGTATTAAATATGAGAAAACACCGGGGATTTACCATCTGTCTTAGCGAGAGTGTCTAGCTACGGTAATGGCTGAAAGTGTTGGCATCTTGAAATTATCCAGAAAACAAAAGACTTGATTTTATCAAGAACATGGTTTCTAATCCTTATATACACACACATTTGTTTAGCTTTTGAGCATTTTAACACTAATCTTTAACTTTAATAAAATGGAATTACATTTTCCAAAAAATTCCTTTTTAAATATCTGTGTAAAGTCATTATTTACAAGAAATACAATGCTATACTGTACTTTTGGGAAATTTTCAAGGCACCAGAAATTTTCTTGGGGAAGAAAGACATTTTTTTTCACAACAATTCATATATCAGTCTAGTAAGCATCTAGAGATTTCTCCAATTTTAAATAAATCCCTAATATCATCACCTGCAAAGTCCCCCCTCATACCAGTAAACCTCCTCCAAACTTCACATCGGAGAGACCATCAATTCACTATTTTGAGATGGGTAGATCCAAAAATTTGGAGAGACAATAACCCACAAAAATCTTGTATGCTTTCTTCTTTTGCTTTGTAGTGCCTGATTTGGCACAGTCTACTTCGAAGAATTAATCAGAAGATGTGTCTGCTTTCACTTTTTTATGCATTTGTTTGATGCTTTTATCCATTTCAAGGAATGACCTTGTCTACCACTGGAAAGGACTGTGTGTTTTACTCTGAGATACTTTACTCTGAGGCTGGTGACGAAGAGGAACTTATTATCAGACTCTTCTTGCCTATTTAACGTCTTGTTGGTTCAGAAGCAGTGAAATCAAGGTCTTCTGGACCTCTTTGCCTCAGGCCAAGAGTTGGCAGTGCCATAAACAAAACATACTACTTTGAGAAATCCAAAATATTATCTATGTTTTGAGCATTTTCAAAAATACTAGAATGTTTGGTAACATATTGGTATTAAAAATTGAGAAAGTGATTAATATCCAGAAGCCCAATGAAGCTAGTAAGTGTCTGTCGAATATTCAGCTCCATACTTTCTGTTGTTTTCATGCAGCTGTTGAATCCTCACGGCAGGCTCTGATTGAGCTCCTTTCTCTCCAAATGAGAGCATCCAGACCCCGGTGAACACACATCAAATGTTCAGAAACGCAGCTGACTCTGACTTTCAAAATGAATCTTTCTGAGCTGTAACATTTAAGGTTTTCCCTCGAGGCCGAGACTGATGAGGAAATGAATCAAAGAGCAGAGGCAAAAGAGCCAGTTCACCACAGTGACCAACAGCTCCGGGAAAAGAGCACGAAGATGGGAAAAACAGCTTTATGGGGGAAAATGGACAATTTACAGCATAATATAGATGAAGGCGTTTCAGTCTTTTGATGGGTGAGCATGTGTGTTTGTCTCTGAGATTTGGGTCACTGTTCATTCTAATACACTCGACATAACACAGAGAGCCAGCGGCAGGTCACTCTAATACACTCTTTCGCTCTCACGCACACATGCACACACATGTACACAACTCATCAGATCAGACACAGCTAGATTAGATCTTTTGCTTCCAAAAGCTCATCCAATCAGATCACAGCACTGGTCCAGCAGTCGCATAACAGCCGACCTTTAAATCCGCAGGACGAGCAGTTCAGTGTGAGTGTGTGCGTGGGTGGGGGTCCAACCCCTCAAACTCCCCAGTGCTTGTTCGTTCTTCATCCTCCATCCGCATGCAGATGGAAGAACAAAATGTTGATCTGTCAACGCTGTCGACAGATTGCGATTGTGTTTGTTTAATGAGGCACATCGTAATGTTGAGTGTGTTTCAGCGATCAGTTTTGTTATCTTCCACGAAGCTCACATTGTTCCGGTATAAAATCCTTCAAAATGAAACAACACGCACATGAGGTTTGATGAAGGGAGGAATAAAACAAGACTTTCTCTCTCGCTGCATGGATCACTGCACTGATGGAATTCCACACTTCTATCACGAAACCACACTCTTCTTTCTCTTTTCGTCTTTTGTTTGTTTTTTTCTTTTTTCCTTGTTTTCTATTTGTTTGATGGTCCTCTCACTTGTTTCAACCCTCTCACTCTCTTTTCATCTCTTCTTTTCCATCTTTCCATTTCTGTCCTTCTAGTTACTTTCATTGCCTCCTACTCTTTCTTTCTTTATTTTTTCCTATCTTCATTCTTTCCTTTATTTCTTACTTTCTTCCTTCCTTCATTCCTCTTCCCTTCTGTCATGATGTCCTCTTTTCATTCTTTCAACTATTTTTTTCTTTTTTGATTCCTTCCTATTTCTTTCTTTACTTCTTATCTTCCTTCTTTCCATTATTTCTTTCATTCCTTTATTAATATCTCTTTCTTTCTTTCTTTCTTTCTTTCTTTCTTTCTTTCTTTCTTTCTTTCTTTCTTTCTTTCTTTCTTTCTTTCTTTCTTTCTTTCTTTCTTTCTTTCTTTCTTTCTTTCTTTCTTTCTTTCTTTCTTTCTTTCTTTCTTTCTTGACTCACATGTCCTGTGAGTGAAGGAACAGACCATTACTTTGAATTGCTGCTGCTGGCTGATGTCTATCTGTGTTCTTCCAAATTACACCATTTCAGGACCTCCATACAACCCATTATTTCTATTAATTTCATCCCTGGAATATTAAAAGCATTTCTAGGTAAAATGTTTAGGGATTAATGAGGCAAAGCGTATGTGAGTGTATTTTCAACCACTCTAATCCAGATCTCAAAGAAGTCAACACGTACTGTTTTGTCCTCAGCATTCAGGGTGCACTGGGAATGTAGTTCAACATTAATTAGTCTATGTTATGATGTAGCTCATGCATGTCTACAACACACACTCGTGCAGAAACACACACATAGGCAGACAGACAAACACTCATTATGTGCATTAGCTCTATGGCATGGGTTATGTGTTAACCCATCATGCATCACTGACCTTCATCGGCCACTGGGAAATCTGCATGGCATCACTACAGCAACCATATCCACACTTTCAGATCATATGGACAAAAAGACAGCAGAAATGCACTACGCTTTGGTGCACCTGGTGCTCGGTGTCCCATAAGACAAAGAAAGATGAAGTCGCTGTCTTTCTTCTCTTTTCCTCTACCGCTAGCTTCGCCTCATGGGGACAGAACAAGTTGTTCTGCTGACTTGCCTTTTTGTTGCAGTGCTTGCCAAAGAGGTCAGATGTACCTCAAAACTGACCTAAATAGTCTGCCAATGTTCATCATAGGGCACAACAGACTATAGCTGTGTTTCAAGGTTTATTTTTTTATGTATATAAATAATAACTGCAGTAATTTAGACATGAAACAGTCTGTTATTTTAGCTGAGCTCACATCAGCAGTGTCTATTCAGAGAGGACAGCCTTGGCTTTCTTACTCATGGTGAGGTAACGGAGAGGAAGCCGGACAGATAGTGTTATTCCAAACGGCAGAATAGCTAATGATAAGAGTACAGTGTGGGAAAGTCTGCCAAAGCCTGTGCTATTCCTGGCTACGTCTCGCACCCGCCACCCTACACACATCCTTCTTCCAACAGATTCCCGTGGTGAAACACAAGCACCTGAAGTTCAACTCTCTCAAACATTTTTACTTATTATAATAGCAAAGAAACCAACTAACTCAACAAGGGCATTTACGTTAACGACAGTTTTAAAATCAAAAGGTCAAAGAAAGGCTGGAAAATATTAAAGCAGTAACAGGTTGTGTCCTAACTTTTCCATTCAAAACTGATCCAAAAGTGTTACTGTTGGCAATTTTACACCAAAACAACTTGAACGCATACTATAAACAAGTTTTTTGTAAGGTAACTTGTGTAGTACTTGTTTTCCCTTTAATTTAAGGTAAATTAAACACGACAAGCTCAACTCAGTTCTTTTTCCATCCCATTTGACTGTTAGCATTTAGCTTAACTTTCTCCATGGGAAATATTAGTGATGTCAGTGACACGTTTTCCATTGTTCTTTATTGTCTATGGTTTGACAATCAAACTCAAATTCTTGTAAAAAAAAAAAAGAAAAAGAATTACCTAAAAATTAGTTGGCACAACTTTGGCCACTTTTTCAAAACATTGAAATTTGAGTAGACCCTCAAACTCAAATAAAATATTGCATTAGGTTACCATGACATATGACATTTGGAGTTTTCTCAACCTTTTTTGTAGAGTGTACCACTAACATGATTGTCAATAGACTTTATGTATTTAAAATGTGCTTGTAAAATAAGATATATAAGATGCACCACAAAAACTTAGCAGAAAAAAACTAGAACTAAATAAATCAATACGTGATATTTGACCTTAAAGGCCTCAGAGAAATGAAGCCACTCATTTTCATACTTCATCTGTGGCCCAGGACACAGTTACAGTGAGAGGTTACACACACACCCACACAAAATCCTTCTTGGTACAGTGGTTTGGTCAGAATGACTTCAAAGCTGGACTTTCTGAAATCAGAATCATATGCTGCTGACACAGCCATAGCATAAAAATACACATGGACACACACAATCGACTCAGTCGTCACACGGAAGAGAAGCTGACCCTAAACAATCCTTCATTCAGCTCTTAATCCTGAAACGTCGCACAAACCATTAGAGGCTCTCCAGCAGCCACACACTCCTCTTTATCCTCTAAATGTGTGCTTTTCATGCAGTGATAATCACAAAATCTTGTGACTACTCTCCCTTTTTCTTGCCTACCATCCAACCCTCTGTTTTCTCTTTCCGTCATTTTTAGAGCTCCCTTGACTTTATGACGGTAGTGTTTCCATTGTCATGCTTTTCAAATCAACTTCACAGACACACTCAGGACTTTTTTTTTTGAAAACTTAATCTCTTTCAGCAACAGTCATTTATTGAAGCAAGTTTTTGACGCATGAGTAATGGCTGATGGTTTGGTTTCTAAATCTATATATAAAAACCAGAGTCAGAGCTGATCTCTGTCAAAGTAAATCTTAAAATCTAACCAATAAAATGCAGAAATCTCAGAAGAGCTCAGTTCTCTCTCATCCAACAAGTTCAGAGTTAAAGCATTGGGTGGATTTACTCATATAAACATGTATGGCTTCATCATCTACACAATAGTGAATAGCTCTTCTAGAACATTTAACTGGAATCAAACCAGACCATACAAGAACAAATTCTCAGAATCTCACTTCACAATTAAAGACAGACATGCATTCTTACTGAGCAAAAGAAAAAAAACATCCAAACAATAAAAACTCAGCTCCATTTATCAATGTAAATAGAGCGGAAAGATTTCTATCTTACCACTGAACACATAAACCCTTTAAAGACAACAAAATAAGTTTTAAAAATGTCAGTTTAACTAGTTATTGACAAAAAGACATCACATAGATTTGGCCTAAAAGTCTCTTTAATGTGATATGTTTACTGGGTAATACCAACTAAGCACCATCCCCAGAATGCTATTTGTGAAGTCATAAACCCTAGGAACTAACTCACGATTCTCGAAAGAGACTTTCATATAGAATGACCTCACCACTAGTTGCTAACTGCGGTGGGTAAAGATAGTTGTAGAAGAAAGAGTTGTACCAAATCAACAGTAAGGACCATGTGTTTATGAAGAGCGAGGTTCAGTAAGGAAAAAGGTTGGGTAAAAAAATTAGTAATTCAATTCTATAAAAAAAATATTTGCAGACAAAAATATAAATATTAAAATTTTAGCTTGATTAAATTCGCAAAATCTATATATTTCCTTTGCAATACATTTCCAACACAAATTTTGATATTTTTTTCAGTCTATGATAGCATCTCATTGGGTTAAGGGAACAGGGGTTAAGGGTTAAGGGTCTACATAGAATCAATAGAAGTATAGAAGGGATACGTTTGTTTCATAGCTTCCTAGTATTCATTTATTTAATAAATTTGTACTGAAATAAAACTCTTTAACTAGCCATTGTGTAGCTATTAGTCTATTAAGCTATTAGTTTAACCACTCTCAAAACTTAGTTATAATGACATTAAAGACATTACATATATTTAAATCCATTGACATTGCTTTTTTGGGAATTTTTTTTTTTTTTTTGCTAAACATATTTTTTGTGACATGACAATGACATGACCCCAAATTAATTCCATAGCAGTACGGCCATGGGTATTCAGTTAAATTCAAACATAAATATTTGCTCCCAGATATCAACTTAAGAACTTTTCTGGGCAAATGCTCAGAAAATTCTAATTAGGCCAGGGTAATTAATCAATATTTCCATTTAAATTATGATTTTGAGTCTCAACAATCACAAAAATAGCATAATCATGGAAGACAATTATTCAGTTTTTTGGTTGTTATTTTCCCATCCTTTTGTGAACCTTTTGGCCTGCCATTGCCAAAGTATCGTGACAGCATTATGACACGTTAAGCCAAAAAACGTGCACATGGTATGGTTAAGATAAGTTAAGATGTCTTAAAAAGAGCAGCTAATTAAAAAAAACAAAAATGTTTTTTTTATCCGTCTTAATCTATATCAATAGCATTTCCAAAGGCAATTTGCAACCGTGTAAAATAATTAAAATTTCAATAATGTAACCGTGATTATGTTTTTAATAACCGTGATTATATTTTCTTCCATAATCGGGCAGCTCTAATTCATTTACATGAATGTACATATCAATTTTGCCTGCCAGACTGAATTCTTGCAGTTTATCTTATCTGACGGCTATCCAATATTTTTAAGTCTTTTCCAAGCTCGGGCTAGTTCTGGACACAAAGCCACTCCATGGACAGCACACCATACATGCCAAATACATGTACATTGTACTTGACAAATCCTATGCATGAATTTCAAAAGTAGATTTTATGAAATTCTATAAATTGTTTCTTGCTTTTGAGTAGTACTTAAGACTGCTGGTATAGAGGATGAACCCAAGAGAATCAAAACAGCTCGAAGTTCTACATAAATAAAGATATAAGGGGCCGTTTTGCATGATTTCGAACACATTGAGCTTTGCGAGAAAACCTAAAACATTCAGCATAACTATAATCACTAGTCTGAGGGGACAGGAGCAGCACAAAGGTTGAGGGAAAGAAACCCGATACCAAGCTAAAAGAGCCACATCTGAGGAGAAATGGTAGTGCAAGCACCTGGAGGGACCCTGGAGCAATTGAACACACACTCTAAGCGGGTGGCCAGAGAATGCCCTGGTGATCAGTCAGAGTTAGTGAAGTCCAAAGCGATCAGAACATGCTGCTTGCTAGCAGCTCATTAGCTTGCTATAAACGTCAAACAAAACTAGTGAAATCATACATTTATCCAACTGACTGCAAGTAATCCAACCTTGCTGCAATGTTACCAAGATAACCCAGGGTAGATCTATATACAATAAATGTTCTATTTTTTATCTTGAGAATATGTAGCCTAGTCTGTGTGATAGCACGGAAACACCTAAAAGAAGATATGCTAATATGTGCAACTGTCATGGTCTGTCTCTCACTGAGTTATTAACTCAGATGACCAGTGAAAACAAGATGACTAGACAACAAAAACCACTGAACCCAGAACACAAACTCATTTCAGCAAAATTATTTTAACCAGACTCATCCTGTTCACCAGAGCGAGATCAAGGTACTGGTTGCTAAGGCTCAAAGAGAGAGTGAGAGAGCTTCATTGGATCTAATAGCAATCCTGCTGCTTGCTAGGGGTGTAGTGGTGGTGATGGGTCAGTAGGGGTGAAGTGGATTATGGGGCATGTCTGAGCATCATGGCCAATGGAGCAAGAACTCAGTGAGGCAAGACAACCAATGAGACATGCCTGACTGAAAGTGTCTTCCCTCCTACAGCCCATCCTTGGGGAACGAGTTAAATAAAGAAACCCAGGCAAAGGGGGGTGATACTTCAATCCATGGAGGAAAGCAGCTTGTTACATCTACCACTTTTTTACTGCTTCCTTCTTCATGGCTGCTAAGAGCTTGCAAAGAGCTTTTTAATGACAACGGAGGTTGAAAACATTGATTCTGAATCAATTATTAAATTCTTCGCAAAATGCAGCAATGGTGTATGTGAGTATCATCCCACAGCGAACACTTCATCTGAAGACGTTTGACTATGCCATTTCAAGTTTCAACCAAATAATGTTTTTTTTTTTGTTCGTTTTTTTGTGAAGGGTGGTTAAAATGAAACCAATTGTCAAGAGTGACAAGTTCCAATTGAGAATTTTTTTAAACTGCACAGTAAGTTTAATTTTCCAATTCTATAGACTACCCATTTGCCCAACTTCACAAAAAAAAGGTTGATTGTATAATTCGTAGCAATATTTTACCCTTCATGACAACTGCGAGGGGGGCTAATTAGTTTATTACTCCCTGTTTAAGACCTAATTGCACATAAGTGCGGCCACTTGAGTGACAACCATAGACCAGCCCTGGGTTGGGCACTCTCCCTATATCCCACTTTTCTATACATATTCAATAAGCAGTGGTGACTCATTGCAAAGGGGGAAACAGTCGACTACACCCTGCTTTAAAAATTATTGGTGACTGCATCGACATTATGTGGTTTTTAATTCAGATCTGCCAATGTTTTCCACACAAAAGAGCAGAAATCCACTCGTCACATGTTTGCACTTGATGCCAGCATTGTCCTAAATTAATACAATATTTAAATATCACATTTGAAGCTAAGTGTTTATCACACACATCTTGTAGTTTCAATGACTTCTATTGTTTTAATGCTGAGATAGCTGTTATCGTATAATTGATGTAATGTCATAATATCCCTTTAGCGTGACATAAGCACTTGCTTTAATTTGGAAAAAATGTCCGTCATAAAGCAATTTCCTGCCAGGACCTAATGAGGAAGGCTCTAGGGAAATAAAAAGTATATAGCTGCATTGGGGCAGTAACTTATTTATAAAAGGTGGAAGCTTGTTTTACCGTTGTAGGCAAAACCTGACCCAACCCTGGGTTAAACAAGCAATGTAAAATTGTACATTGGATCTGCAATCCACAAATAATAACAATGATACCATGTTCCCATTACAAACTGTAATGTGAAACAAACAGAACAAGTCTTTTGGTTTACCAAAGCTTTTATATGAGGCAGTACATACATTAGGGCTAGGCAATATGGCCTAAATCCATTTTTTTCATCCCTACTTAAAATCAATGTGCAGACGACAAAGAAAATGTTAAAAACAAACAATAACTTTGAATAATAATATTGAATAATAATAAAAGTGCTCTAATAACATTAAATGATACATTTTGGTCTACTTGTTACTTTGTTTTAAATTAAATTGAAGTTAAACACAAAATACAATGTGTATAGTTATTTTACGTGAATCTGTAATCCGTGTTGAAGAAAAAGATATCGAGTCGCTCTGTTAAAACAGCTGCTGCCATTGTTTGCGTACTATAAAACGTGGCAAACGTGAGCGGCTAATGGTGAGCCAAGCATATTCTATGGGGACTAGGGCATGAGGCAAGCACGAAATCTGCGAAAAAAGGAGGCAGAATTTGAATATTACATTAAAGATAAAATTGATTTTCACTCAAGCACATCGATCTACGCTACAGAGTCAAGTTAATCAACAAAATCAATTTATTGCCCTGCCCAAACTTAACGGTTAATCTTTACACTTTCTATTTCAAGATAATGAAATCCACATTTTTGCTGGGAAATGTTTTTGTTAAGACATATATTATTTTCTGTGTCAACCTTACAAATCTTTCATTTGATGTGACTCAAAGCAGAAGTTACTTACAGGTGATGTAGTAATTTGCCAAACGTTTGAACTCAAGGCCCATGTAGTTTGGACTGAACTCCTGGAACTTGATGGTGAACTTGATGTCCTTTTCTGGTTTGTTGCAGGTTACCAGAACATTGGGGTCCAGTATGGTGCTGCAGGACTCTGCCTGCTCTTTCTTCACCAGGTAGAGTTTATAAAACTCATATGGCCTCCCCATGTCCCCTTTGGGGCAGATAATGTCCAGTTTGTCACCAATCTCCGGGTAAATCACTAAGCCCTTCCCAGACACAAACCTGCAACACAAAGCATAAAATGTTAGAAATAATCACAAACACCTTTATCCAGTCCTCTCTGAAACATACTCCTTATAGAATCTGCCTCTTTGTAGGAAAAATACCTTCCCACTCTGCCAAGAGCCTCTATAAAATGCTCTTGGGGGACTATCGACATTCTTTGTGTTAAAATAATATTTAATTCAAAAACTAGAAAAACAGCAGAATAGAGATTGAGCTGAATCTGCTGTCTGAGATGTATTGGACGGGAAAAAGGGGAAGGTACATCGTCTTACTCCATTTATTCAAACTTTTCATTAATTTTTCATTTGCTGATCATCACTTCCAGCAAAAATCTGAGAATAGATGTTTTCTTCTCACTAACACATCCTTGCGTGACTGAAAGTGCACCAATAAACGTCTGTACAGTGAAAATATTGCAACACATTTTACTGCAAACCGCACACAAATACACAGAAACATGTATCCCTTAAAACTACAAACTGTGTTTGCACATGAACAAAACAAACTCAAACACGCTTCCTCTAATCAAAAGGACAAGCACACATAAACATCTCAGCTGAAGCTTCAAATAAAAAGCACATTGGTGAGTTCATGAGAACCACAGTCCTCCTGATCTATGTCCCTACTTAAACTGCAATAACGTCTGTGCATAATGTAATTGTGTGAGTTTTTCTGCTCTCTTCGCTGTAGGCTGTTCAATGGTTTAACACACACAAAACCTCTTCACAGATGGATTAACAACAAAAAGCTTTCACTGGGGCACAGGCTGCGTCTTTTACGGCAAACCTGCTATATGAGCATTTACATGCTTGTGCGTCTGAGTCTGAGGTGTGTACAGGATTGAGAAATCCAATTACTGCCATTGAGAAGCTCAATTATGTTCTGAACCAAAATACTACAAACAATAGCACAGACAGACTTATCTAAACAAGAATACAAACACAAGCACACTGCTTTTATCAAAGTTTACAATTCCTCACTATACACCATTGTGAAAATGAAAATGGATTTTAACAAGGAATAATTTATACTATATGTATTAATCATTTCGCAAAGATTGTTATTGGTTATGTACAGAACGATTACAGAAGTCTTTGGTATCAGTAAGATCTAAAAGGTTTATTTTATGGATTTCATAGTTCTGAAAGAAACTCTGAATGAAAGTTTGAATGAAAGTTTGAAAGAAAGAAAGGATTAAATTAAATCACACATCTGTCAAATAATGTCACATATGGACACAAATCATATATTCATTCATTCATTCGCTTGTTCCCTTTCGGGGTCTCCAGCTCACTTTCGGGCGAGAATTGTTTCCTATTAAACATTCAATATTCAAACTAGGGAATTTTTGGTTGTGAAGCAAATGTGATACCTACTAAACTATGGAAACCTGGTAATTGACAACAAACCAAGTATTAAAATAAAAACGACAAAAATGGCATGTAAAACAATAACTTGCCTTGAATTTTTGAGTTTTGACAACTTTCTCAATTGATTATTAACTACATCACCGGTCATTCTTAGGCCCATACCGCTCTACATTCATTCATTTTCCAAACCGTTTATTCCCTTCTGGGGTCACGGGGGTCTGCCGGTGCCTCACACATTCGCACCTAAAAGGAAATTTAGATTATTCAATTAACCAAACCGCATGTTTTTGGGATTGTGGGGGAAACCGGAGAACCGAAGGAAACCCACGCAAGCACAGGGAGAACACGCAAAAGGTCACTGGCGAGCCTTGAACCGGCAACCTTCTGACTGGAGGGCCACAGTGCAGCCCACTGTGCTGCCGTGCCTCCATCCCCCTTGTCATGTAAACAATAATTTTTGCAAATGTGATCAATTGACAAATGTAAACAATTGCATAGTTTGACTTTAATTCTATTTATTAAAGGGGTTGTGCACTGAGAAAACAAGTCATTTATCTTTTCCCATAGACGAACTTATGGAGCAATGAAAAAAAATCAATGACAGTTTTAGACTCAAAAAAAAAGGCTTTTATAGGAAACAAACGCTAACTCAACTAACATGCAGAAATATGCTTTTAAACACCAAAAATCAGTTTGTGTATGCTTGCTACTAAGTTAGTGTGGAACATTGTGGCACTGGTGAGTAGTGCTTGAAACATGTCAGTGTTCACTATTTCCTTGTGACAGTTGGGCTTTTGATAAGGTTCCAGTTTATTTTTTAGTGTATGCCGCTCACAGATTTTTCTCTTGAGCTGACTGTTGGTCAATCAGAGTGGTGAATAATTCTGCCTAAGACTGAGTAAATACGATACTGAAGCAGAGTGTTTCCAAACTTTCTTTAAAAGAACCTTTTTTTCCATTTAAATACTGTTATTGTTAGGCAAGTAAATACATATATACAGAACTGCAATGTACATTTGGAAAAAAAGCAGAACACAATTTAAAACTAGTTTTTAACTATAGCAATTAGTGGGGAAGGTTTGCTCAAGTGATAAAACTGATCTCAACGTGAGATACAGGGGTTATTATGTTTCAGTAATTACAGAGAACAATTAAAAGAACAATAGATCTAATCTTACACTGTAAATCATTTCATGCACTTTATGTTTATCCAGTCATGACTCAGAGAAGGTCCAGCCCAGAGATGATGGATTTCATTTAAACACTGTGACACTTCATAAAGCAGACCAGAGGCGTTTGACAGGCCCAATCAGAGGATGCGTGTGAGCGAGCGCGTGAGAGAATGAGGTCTGCATGACTGAAGGAGTTTTGCAGGGTTAAACTCTTTGTGTGACATTTGCCTCCTCTGTCTACGGCCTCTCCTCTGTTCCTAGCTCTCCCTTTCTTTTAGGCCTCTGTTTCTAGATCCCTCTTTTCATCCCTCTCTCTTTCCGCCATCAATGAAGATGTCAAACTCATGCCCTTCCTCTGACGGCTGGCTATGACTGAACAAATCAGAAACAGAGTGAGAAAGCAAGAAAGGAGGAGGAGGAATCTGACCTCCTCAACTCCTGAAGAAAAGACTTCATCACTTCCTGTCACATCAGCAGCTGCTGCAGGCCCAGACTTTTAGAAGCGCCACCAGGGAGCAATTGTTTGCTTCTGTGTGTATGTGACTGGGTGTTCAATAATGGGCAGTTCACTCCCTAAAACACACAGAGTAAATCTCACCAGCACATTTATTATCATTTAGATAAATGCACCCATTTCCTACAGGAAGTTCAGCATCTGTGTCTGTGTGGCAATGTGTCTGGGATTTCCATTGTGTGTGTCCAATATTACAGACAATATGGCTAGAAGTGGTTAATTTTAAAGTGCAACATGTGTTTTTATTAGGCCTCTTGTGGGATATGATTGCTGCCAGCTGTTTACCTACATTATTTCAAAACTTTTAAACGGCAAAATCCTTCACTTCCTTGATTTGGTCAAGTGAAGTGCAACAGTCACTCTAGTTCAACTAATGCCACATTTCCACTGATCTGTTTTGTAATGGTCGCTATGGACATTTGGATTAGGTTCTAAAAGCAGGCCAAGTTTGGTCTTTTCTCTTATTGGAAGAAGACTTGCTGATTGGTAAGTTTTTTAGCTCACTGATTGGCTGGACTTAAGTACTTAAAATGTAATAGCAGCATAAAATACAGTTTCTTCTATGGTCTAAATATTTCCAAGTTGCAAGCGATCAGAATTGTACATTTCTTCTTTAGGGTTTTGCATTTCTGTCCCATTCTCTTTGAGTGGCATGTCTAAACTTGGAAGTCAGTGGAAACACAATGGCGAACTGCACTGAGCACAGCTAATACAAAGCCAAGTCAAGCCTTGCCGAAAAGTGGCATTGCATTCATTATATATGCCGTGGCCTCCCCATTCTTCCTCAGGTCCTGTCCACATGTACCACTTTCATGTAACCGTGCATTTTTGAGGCCAAACTATGTCATTTTGAAAAAGCTCCAGGCTCTGTTGGGTTTTCCAGAGTCTTCAGGTGAGGTTTGTCATTGCCTTCAAGTCATGTTCTTGTCATCAGTGCTTTGTTTACATAGACCAGGGTAATGGCAGACAAAACGAGCACTGTGTTTCTGTTTACTGTGCTGTCATGGCTTACAGCATCTATAGGATTACATGTAGATATGTATCCTGTTTGATTAACAGAGGTGCCTGTGTTGTCAACTCAATGTTGAATATTCATTTTAAAAATGCACAAATCGACTGCCACCTGTTAGTTTGGTAAAGTGCAGGGGCTTTGACAGGAGTTAGAGGGCTTTTGAGTTCTCGTGTGAACTCCACGTGTGGATGAGATTTATTTTGTGTTCATGTGGAAAAATTGTAAAATGATTTCTGATCTAAAAACTCACTTTTTCTCAAGCATTTTCCAATTAGAAAGATCTTTAGATATTTTAAATAACCACCATATTTTCCCTGAGTGACAAGAATCAAATATGAGCTAGATGAAGGTAAACGCAGCATTTGTCAACTTACAATCAAATAATTGTTTGTCTTAACTTTGGTCACAGGTTTAACTTTTAAACTACTTTGAAACTACAAAGAAGCAAAATGAAAATGACAAGTCATATAGTTTTCACAACATGTGCTTCAACTGGTGGTTTTTATTGTAAAATTAACGTATTTTCTGTGAACTAGAACATAACGTTATCAAAAAAATAATTTGATAAGGCTCAGTATTTGACAAGTTTGTTTTCCATCTACGGGAAAATGAAATTCTTGTTTGGTTTGTGATCAGTTGCGCTAACTTCTGCTCTTTTTTGTATCAGATTCTTTCTGGTGATTCAGAGCAGCCAGAGAACTCCATAAACACATTACTTAAAATATATGATTAATATTGTAATATAAAAAAACTGTAATTTTAACTGAAACTTTTTTTATATTTATTTAAGTGAAATAAACAGTCTCAAAGAGTAAAACAAAATCTCAAAGAGTACAATAAATACAAAAAATATTTGATTTCAACTTTGATTAATTTGAGTTGTATCATTTTACATGTTTTTTTATGCATAATACAAAACTTAAAGCGACTGAACAAAGTCACAATAATCAAGATACAAATAATGGCATTTCCTGCTTAAAATTGAATTAAATGAGTAGCACTTGAGAGAGTGGGGGAGATGTCTTCATTCAAATTGTAAATGTGATTATCCATCACACACACACACACACAGATGGATGCACACACACCCAGACGCACACATTGAATGAGAGGCCTCCTCGCTTTTTAAACAAGTGAACACGGGATTAGACCAGGTCTGAATGGCACCAATTAAATACTGAATACAGCAGCCATGCAAATCAACCGAGAGAGAGAGAGAGAGAGAGAGAGAGAGAGAGACATAGACACAGAGACCTCTTAATGCACAAAGGCACCTACATTCTCAGAAGGGCTCTAATCATATATCATCTTGGCATTAACTTGAACCTCCAGAAATTACAACTCAAATAACTTCTTAACGTATTACGAACGTATTAAAAATGCCCTTTTATTTCAATCTAAGTGCACAAAGATTCCTATCTTTTGTTACAGCATGGAGCACACACACGCAATCCGAGTGGAGACGGCGGGTATATGCATAGAGTGTGGTGGTCATGTGATTGTCCACTCTCAAGGCAGAGCTCCTACAAGTGGCTCTTTGTCTTTGCGAGAGAGAGCGAGTGAGCGAGCGAGCACGACAGCTTACACATATCCCACTCACAATAACAACTGCACACAAACTCACACACTCAAAAACACACAGAGCCTCGGGCAGCTTGTTGAGAAGGAGAGAAATGAGTGAATGGAGCCTAAGAGAGATGAGGAATCTCCATTGCAGAGCCCCCCACCATCCTCATTATTTCTCGCTCTCACACACACATTTGCGGAGGCGTGCAGACAAACATCCTGCCGTTTTAGAAATTGCTGTTTCGTTTTACTACATAATCTTATAATAAATGATGCAGGCATCGCCGTGCTTGTAATATCTAGGGAACATTTCTAACTTTTTTTGGAAATACTCACCTTTTTATTTTCCCCAGAGTTAATTGGTTTACTTTTACCATTTTGGAAACTGCTCTCCAGGTTTGGCCATAGTATGTTTAGTAGTTTAGCTTTTTTGCATCTAGGCACACTTTTTTAATTGAAAAAGTCGCACCACCAGAAAGAGATGTACAAAATTGTAATCTGAGATTCTTTCTAGTCCTTCTCATTAAAGTCTCTTGCATAGGAATTTTAAAAACGCAGAGAAAAAAATGATAGTCATCTATATTACAACTCTCTCAGTGTGAAACCAATTAGATGAGGTTAGTTAGACAAATTAG
The DNA here is from genome assembly GCA_007224835.1 of Danionella cerebrum. Classification (NCBI taxonomy): domain Eukaryota; kingdom Metazoa; phylum Chordata; class Actinopteri; order Cypriniformes; family Danionidae; genus Danionella; species Danionella cerebrum. Next base: position 24,192 of record SRMA01025864.1, on the reverse strand, counting down.
GTGAAATTTGATTATTTCTCATGGAACACCAGACAATATCTCTGGCTTAGGATTTGAATCGGATCCAAACATAATTTAATTCAAAATGTTCAAAGAGTTTTTATTTTTGTCCTAATAAAAACTGGACTTCTGCATTGTAAAGAATAGCAAATAGCTACGTCTAAGTAGATAATGCTAAGCAAAATAATTAAGGAACTTTACCACTGCAATAAGGCCACAGTGTATTAAAGTATTTATAAACTTTTGCAGACATGCCTTTTTCCACAATAAACTAGAGTGTTCCATTTAATTTTTGAATCTGCTGAAGATATCGTTTAGATATAATTAAATGTTGTATTTATTGTTCATTTTAATATCTAGGGTTACACACTCCTCACGATAATTCGTCCACAATATCTATAAAAAATTTTGCTAAAATTTTCATGAAACCCTATACGCACCTATTTCACTGAAACTGATTCAATGGTTAGACTCTCGTTGGAAAATAAAAGTTAACCCACAAAGCTAAGAACGCCACGGTCTAGTTTAATGAGCCTCAACCAGGCATCAAGGGGGCAGGAAAAAGTTTGTAAATTCAGAGAGTGAAAGATTAAAGAGCAAGATGTTTCTGAGTCATCATACTTCCTCTTGTTCTCATAAGTAGACAGTGAAGCTCATAGACGATACTTCCCAGAAGCTCCAAGGTATGCATTTCATCTCGATATATTGTGGCACGATATAGGTTGTTAAATCCTTATTAAAAACTAAAAATTAGGTTTTAGTAAAAAAAAAAATAATTTAAAAATTGAATAAAATTAAACATGAATCAAAAACAGAATTAAACACAAATAGATCTAATTGAAACCAGTTCTTACCCACATTACAAATGTAGTTTCTTAAAAACAGCTAATAGGTTTATACAAAGTTGGTATACTCTGCTGCAATCCTAATCTGCAAATATAGGCTAATCCACTCGACAGACAGAGTAAATGGAAGGAAAGGGGATTTTGAAGGATTTCAAATGTGCAACAGGTTTTTTTTTTATTATCAAAGTCAGATTTGGTGAGATATGATACACCCCCGTCACTCAATAATGTTGAATACATTCCTTCCCTTGACTCATTTGCTCCCCTCCTCCTCTTCTTTCAGAATGTCTTTAGCTGCTGTTTTTTACTCATATTACTTGCGCTAGTTCAGAGAGGCCAGGGGTCAAGCTAAAGGTCTCTACTAAACTCTCTGCACATGCATCATGTGATTGTGAACACAGAGAATAACACTGAAACCGCTACTCTACGCTCATGTCCAGAGTCACATTTCTTCACCTGTTCCACTTATAAAATGAAAAGTGATCCACAAAAAAAAAAAACCTGCAGTTGCTGTATATTTTATAACTTATCCTTTCGTGTTATGACTTGACAATTTTGTTGATAATTTTTTGAGAAATGTGATAGTTTTGTATTTTGAAGGTTGGTGCCGTTGTATAAGGTTGCAAGTGTCTTAAACCTAATTGAAATACTGGTTGTAGAAGTGCTATTTTACAAGCTCATTACTACTAAAATAACTAAATAATGATTAGCCATTTAAATTCAACCATCAATTTTAACCCAACTAAGACCCATGGTAGTGCCGATGAGGCAAACTAAAAATACTTATTCTTCTATTGTTTTTTTGCCACTCTTTTGTACAGTGTATGTGCTACTGTATTATACCCCAAAATTATGTTGTTGAATGAATGAATGAATTAAATATATTTGCTGTGGTTTAAAAGCATTTCATTTTTGAGGGATACAGCTACAACATTTCTCTATTTTCTATTTTGAACATTTAGAAGAAGGAAATTGATATTTTGCTGTTATTTTGGTACTTTTCAGTTATAATTTAAATAACTTCATATTTATTCTTTTTAAAAAAGGGATACACAGGTTGATGGATTTATAATCCAAAAATGGCACCATGGTGGATAGAAAAGCAATGCTATCAGGTAGCATTCACATTTGGCTGTTTTAGAGTAACCACGTATTTGTTTTTTTTTTTTTTTCGAAATATTAGGTGCTGGGGTCAACCAATGAAATTTGTTGCATTGGTCAAGGACTGCTATTGGGACATAAATCCATGGTAGCGCTCGGCACACAATCTGGGCTCACAAACACATGAAGAAGAAGAAAAAAAAAGAAAATGCAATAAGGGAAGATGAATACTCATTTCATAGGTAGTGAGACATTAAAAGCTGTATGACAAACATTATAAAACTCAGCAGTGCCTCTGTTGTCCGTGGAAATTCAGGATGGCATAAATCAATATGATTTTTTTGTTTGTTTTCAAAAAATCTATTGAAATTGTTGAATCAATAATTGGATATCAGCCCAAATTATAAAATTAACTCATGATGCAAGAGCCTCTTTGTGTTGCCAGAATCATTTTAACACCAGTCTGAATATCTATACATTTAGTTTACCAATTAATATTCTGGTATGCAGAAGTATTAATGTATAACATGTATTTATACATATACAGCAAAAGTATATATTACAACTTATACAAATTCTTAATTGTGATTTTACAAATGTACTGAAGATATTCAAAGCTCTGAATCCGCAGAAAGCTCAAGAAACAAAAAAGCCATACCTTCAACACATTTTCAAAACCTGATTAACATTACCTTTACTGAAACTAATTAAATTAAAATGTGTTACAATCGCAGCTCAGAAAAGAATTCATTGAAATAACAATTTAACAAGATCTTTGAGATCTTTCAGAACTTTGTCTGAGCTCTAAATACAGTGGTGGGGTGGTGCACTGGCAAGAAATACACATATTTACTCTGTCTCTCTTTTCTGTCAATCTCTCTCTCCTTCATCCGTCTCTCTCTCTCTCTCTCTTTCTCTAACTCTCTCGCTCCTATATTTGCTCTTCCACTCTCTTTCTGAAGTATTGTGTTTGTCTGAGTGTGAGATGAAAGGTATAAATTCCACCAGTGCTCCTCCAAGATACCACTATTACGCACTCTCTGTGCCTGTGTGTGAAAGAGTCACAGGTCACTGTGATGGAGAAATTGTTTCAGTATGTGTGTGTCTTTTTCTCACAGAATCTCAGATTACAGACCAATTAAACAAACTCTGAACTCACACACAGAGAGACACACACAAACAGGTTATACTTGGCTGACAGCTCACTCAGGAGTGCCTTGAGGAAAAAAACCCAAATGTAATATACACTAACAGACACACACATGCAGTCATGGGAAAGAAGATGCCATTTTCCGAATAGAAATGTCAAGGTATCTGTGACCGCATCACTGGCTGATATTTACACCTATGAGAAAAAATAGTTTGAGCAACCGAGAGACTCTTGAGAACCAAAACCAGTAAGAAAAGAAAGACGAGTTGTCAATAGACACTAGGCAAACCATCACCACACATACACACAAAGCATTGTGTGAGAGACTGTTTGGGTAACCTGGATACCAGTGACCAAACGAACCTCATGGTCTCATCTTACGCAGATATAAACACACACTATAAAGTTTCAAGATTGTTTATTCGACATTTACCCCTCACTGAATCTGAAATAAAACACATTTGACATCTCTTGTGCTTCGAGTGTTTTTTTTTTTACTTGTATATCACTGTATTAATATATAATAGATCATATTTAGTAAGTGCTAGATATTTGGTATCCTATTATTATTACATTCCCAACATATCTACCCAGTTTCATCAATTTGTCACACGTTTATCAAAATTCATAGTTTCACGCTAATTTTTGTGCAAAGTGCTTAGGATGTAAAATCTACTTATTAATCATTCTTTTTATAAACATAGTAAATATAAAGACTCTAAAAATAGCAATTAAATTGATTGTTCAATTAACCAGATGCATGTTTTTGGGGTTGTGGGAGAAACTACCCGGAGGAAACCCACGCAAGCATGGTCAAGTACATGCAAACTACTCCCAGGAAGGTCACCAACACGCCTCGAACCGGCAATCTTCTCATTGACATGACACAGTGCTGCCCATTCTGGATCATCAATTCTTTACTGTGCATCAAATGCTGATAAATGTTGCTATACTAAATAAATAAAACCTTAGGCCTGGTTCTCTGCTCAACAGTTTGTAGTCCTCCCAAACACAAACACAGCAAAGCATATACAGACTTCCTCTGGCTTGCTTTTGATTTCAGAAGTAGGATGCATTTGTCTGCAAAGGCCAAGAGTAATTTAAGCATTGCCTTATGATCATACCCACCATTTGTTGTGTCTTACAGAAGCTCTTAACTCTTTTTTTTCCTCCTTTTGAAATAATAATGAGCCTTTAAAATGGCTGATTCAGATGTGTCCCTGAAATCGGCTTCCAAAGCTCCCTGAGCACTAAACAGCTTTCCACCCCTTCTATCTCAGGGTGCCCGAGCCTTGTATTGGGGTGTTTTCAAGCAAACTTAAGATCGGAGAGGAAAGTTTGCTCTCCTGGTGAGTGTGTTCAGGAGTAAGTCTTCTAATGGCAGGTAACCTTAAGCAGCTTAGAAACGCCTCAAGGGAAAACTGTTCTCAGGTCAGCTGGAGCGAATAAAGGTTATTGTGAGCCAACACTGCATGTGGAGAGCACTGAGCTCAGATCAGCTCCAGATGAAAGCAGGCTGGAGACTTCAGCTTCTCTGATGCTTTATAGTAGCATTTAGCTGCATGAAAGCGTGACCATTTCTCTGGACACACACTCACAGACGGGCAAGGAATGATGGGTTTAGTGAGTGTGATGGGTTGAGCTGTCCACTGGAAAGTGGATAAAAAGGATGGAGGAGCTTTGAACTCTAAAAAGCTGTGACTGATGGCCCGCTGTGTGTGTGTGCGTGTGTGTGTGTGTGCCTCTGCATGTGTGTTTATAGCAACTTTTACATTGGTTTGAAGCCCAACAGATTCTTTGTTTTCAAGCAAATAAAAATGTGGAAAGTGTAGATATATTTACCTATAATCCACCAGCGCCTGCTTTCTCACATATCCAAAAGCAAGAGCAAACATGAGAGTGTGAACATGCACACAGAGGAGTGCAGGAACAAACAGACTACAAACTGCTCCTTACAGGACGCTAATCATTTCCCACTTCAGAGTGGTGTGTTTGAGAAACAGGCTTCTTGAATATCCGAGAGTCACTTTGCAGGGAAGTTGCAGCTGTTGCACAAGGGAAAGTATGCCTGTATGTGTTTGAACGATATGTAAGATACTTAATACTTGCAATTTGTTCATTATTTTTCTCTTAAGTTCACAGGTCTTGAAATTTGCATACTGGGTGATCAGAAGAAGGGGAGAGGAAATGGTTGGGAAAGGAATTTCGACCCTCTATAATCTGAGCACACACCCCAAACCACAAAACTCAAGTGACTTTTATTTTGCAAACTTGTGTATGAATGCAAAAGATATAAATGCATTAAGAGTTTGTAGTCATGCATTGTCCAGCAGTTACTCATCTTAAAGTCACAGCTACAACTATTTTGGTTGGATAGAATAAAATGTCCAGAAATGTATTTGACACATGAGATCCCTCCCGGGGGCTTTGTATCAAGAACAAAGATGAATTTGATCAATCTTGGCACTCAATTATCCTTCAAAAAGATCAATCTTAACTGGCTAGCCTTGAGGCACGACATTGTTTAAATGCAGGAATGTCATTTGAATCCTTTGGTGCAGGGGAGGATTTCTGGGAAAACTCTTTAAAATTTTTCACTCACACAAAAGTTCAAGAGTTCAATGTCAGAACCATACAAATCTGTGTGGACATTTTCAGTTATTTATTATGTAAACCAATGTTTATAAACTTATTTAGCATCTATAGAAGACATAAATTCTAAATAGGAAGGTTATACATGTTTTTTAATGTAGTTAAGGCCTGTTGAAGTAATATAATTCTCAGAATTTTTAAGTTTTGGCACAATAGTGTAATTTTAGTGGTGCACATTGAGAGGATGAAGTAACAAATAGCAATATCTGAAATATAACAAATGTAAGCCCTTTGAAGGCACTTTTATAAACCCTAAAAAATCGAAATATTAATGCAAATACAGGCGTTTGTATTTTATAGCATCACTCGTAATGTTTTTATTATTTTAAAAAGACACAAAATATGTTTTTTTATCCTTTCCCTAATTAAAAATGCCTCAAGCAACACTTTCCAGCCACTGCCATACTCCACCAACCACTCAGTGTGCTGTATCAGGTGGGTGTAGTACGATGTGTCTGCTTCTGTGTTTATGACATGCATTTAATGTCCTGTAGTTAACTGAAGTAACTATACAGTACAAAGAAACTTTTAGTGGGCAATTTAGCACTCAATGTTTAGTGAACATCAGAAATTTAATGTGAAATACACAACAAAAACTAGAAAGTTAAAAACTATTTTGATTTCATCACAGACAGTAGTTTTACCACATTCAGAGTAAAGTGGAACTCTGCATATCATCGGCCATTTGGTGTTCACAAGTTATCTACATAAGATTTAAAGAAGTGCTCAAATTTGAAGAAGAAGTTATCGTAACCGAAGCTATGATCGTTTAAAATTCTTTAAAAACACTACAACGTAATGTGGTACCAAACTACCAAAAGTTTTCAGGCAATTCGTGCTTTAATTGAAGTTGTTCATTTATTGATGTTCAATAACTAGTCAAAGATTGTGCATAGTGTGTTTCCTTCGATTATTTTAATAATCAAGTAATGTAACCTTCTTTCTAAAATCTCTCAGTAGTATTCTATGAGCTTTTTTAACTGTAAAAAACTATGAGAGTAAAAAAAACCCAATTATAATAGAATAATCATTCAATAACCACTATCAAGCTAAAATCTTCAATTAATCGAGATTTTGATTTCAAATCAAATTGCCCAGCCCTAATTTTGAATGTGTTCATTTAAATCTATGGAGTGTGGCACTATAACCTACAGAAAATGTTGATATCAACTATATATTTTATATAATTTACAAAAATATTATTTTGCTCTGTAGAAAGTAAAAATCTTTTATATTGTACATATTAAATATCCCTATAAATCTGGATAAATAATAAAAGAATCTCAGATCATTAGAACTTAGAAGACATTATCATGTTACCACATGACAAATGATGTTTCAGAAACAAGGTTCAGGACGAGAGTGTCGTATAAATAGCCTAATGAACATAGGGGGCCTCACTTAAACGTGTTACATGACATAGTATATAAGCAGCTCATACACTATATACACAATATGCATTATATCGCAACTCTAAACAAACCATGGAGTTTATGAAAAGGGGGTCAGTTTGCTTTAGACTCTGAGCTTAACTTTAGACAGCACGGACCAATTCCCCTAAACTGCAGACGCACATCTAAATATGAACTAGAGCTCTTTCTCACAGACTTCTAGTGTTTATAAGCAAAGCTAATTATAATTGCTGCAGACAAACCATTGGCTATAAGACTAATATAAACACCATTGTTCTTAAAGTAAATCAACAATAAGCATAATTTACTTTCCAAAAGCGTTTGACCTCTGCGGCTGTCCTGGAAGTCCCCAAAGGAAACATTAACTTAAACAAAGTTTTGTCCCCAAAGTATAGCTAAGTAAACTCATCATACCCTCCACCCCACAAGCACCCCCCTGCAGCTGCCACTGCTCTTCTTCCGTCGTGTGCTCCAACAGACCCTACAACCACAAACATTACAGTTCTTAAAACAACACGGGCACTGAGCTTGGAGCACGCCTGTGTGTGAGAGGCGCTTGAGGAGGCTGAGAGAGCCTAGCGGTCATGCTTGGCCAGGGACGGACAATGTGCGTTTGTTACTTAAGCACCGTTGTTAATGAAGCCCTCCACATGGACTCACACACACGGATGTACAATAAAAATAAGCCTTCGTGCCATTCTCTCGCTTTCGCTGTCTGTCTTAAATACGGGTTTGAGTTGCAACCTGAGTCCCCTTTAAATCGACATGTTTTATAGCCATCACACTGTTAAATTCAGGATATAACAGGCAACGCACACAAATATCCACAACACCGTGAAATGCTATCAGCAACGGAACAAAAGCCACTTCACACACTCTTCAGAGAGGAATGGGACTGTTCTGGAAATGCCGGCTCAGGTCAGGAGATGTGTGAGTGAGAGTCGGCATGAGTCCTCTCTTGCTGTTCAACATATTGAAACTCTGACAGAGTTAATCTCCTCACTGTCAACTCCCATTATAACACCAGTGATCGTGACATTCACACACACTAACTCATGCATACACGCAAAATCGTGCACACACTCGGAAATGCACAAAGACACATGATTGAGAGTAACAACACGGTTCTGAGAATAATTATGACTTCTAAGCAAGACTGAACCTATCCTCAGAAATTCTTAAAGGGTCATGAACTGAGGAACTGCTGCTTGATCGATTTATATGAATTGATTGGATTGGATTCCAAGATTCCGGAAGCTATTTCTGTCACAGAACATGGTGGAAAGCCCCTAAAACATGACGAACTGAGCTGTGCCATTACAAAATAGTCCAGTGGACTAGCAGCACTGTTTTTGTTAAAGTCAGCTCTGAAAAAACTGTAAAATGTGGTACTTTGAAACTAGTTTTTAGCCATACTCCTGTCCCCAACTTCAGCCCCAGTTGCAGGACACAATCTTGCTCTAAGTAAATGCCTGAAATCTCCTATAATGATTGAGACAGTACAAGCTTGCCTTAACAAAATTGGGACCTACATGCATTTTTGGGGGAAAACAGACAGAACCATATGACTGGTAAATAATGTGAGTTGCTCGACATTGCTGCATGATGACTACTGCATGTGTGTTATAAAATGCCTCAGTTTCCTTTCCATCTGTGAGAAAACTTCATTTTCTTCCAATTCCTAGTCAGACTTTAGCTCAGTCTTCCACACTGGCTGCCATTTCATCTGTTATCCGATCATTTCCCCTTGAGCTAACAGCATGAATTTAGAAAACTGTCAACTGTCAATCAACATGCTACTGAAACCAGCCGTTTTGATATGCTTGTAAAGCAGGCTCATAATAGTGTCATTTTCCTTAAAATCACAATGGGTTTACTTAAAAACTGTGAGTAGCATATTAATAGACTTTTATGATAAAACAAAGAAAGACATTTTTGAGAGCCTTTTCTAGTTCAAGGGTCATGTCTTTTAATAACTTTATAATCTGTTTCCTTTGACTTAAAATCTGGTTTCAGAATACACTTCAGATACCGTCATTCGCTGCAAAAAAAGAAAATAAACAAACTATAATTTATCCAAAACTTAGTAGTCGTTAAATCTCCACTGATTTCCAATAATATGCTATAACAAAAGTTAGGGTCAAGGTGTCTTAAAAGAAATAACGTTTATGAAGTAAAACGCGCTGTTCTATAGCGCTAATTTATTAAATTAACAATGTTTAATTTACAACTTGCTTCAAAATTCAGGATACGAAGGCCACCATGGAATGGATTAACTTTGTATCTCGAGGTATCATTGTAATGTGAAAACATTTGCTAAATATTTCATTCTTTAAAAATTAAACTGCTGTAAACTAGAGCCTTTTTGTTTTTTGTTTTTTTGCTGTCTGCTTTACAGATCTGCAATGGACTGTCAACCTGTCCAGGGTGTACCACCGCCTCTCGCCCAATGTGCGCTGAAGATAGGCACCGTCAGATCCCTGTGACCCCCAAAAAGGGAATAAATGGGTTGGAAAATGAATGCATAAATGAATGCTTTAAAGATCTCTTTGTGTTTTCTTCTTTGGTGAGGATTTGCGCCATCTATAGGATGGAGTATAACTTCGCCCGCTGTAAACTCAATGATCTCAGCGATATTTTGACCATTAACAAAAAAATTACAAACATTTATAAAAAAAAGGAACCAGAGCATCTGAATTTCCTAAATATAAACATGCATATTCATCTAAAAAAAACATTCAAAAGTGGTTAAAGGTTGAAGCCTTCCCTTTCGAGTTTAACTGTGGGGTGTGTCAATTCAAATTCTTACTTTGTAGTAATTAAATAATCCTGTGATTTTGTTAATTAATTAATAAAGAATTAAACCGTGAATTTTCATGCTAAAACAAATGTGACAACAAATATTTTTAAGTTAAACTTGAGTTTTATAAAGACTTTATGTTTAGTAATGTAAGAGTTTGAAATCCCCACACTCTTTTGAAAATTACAAAATCTAATATGCTTTGGAAATACTACTGAGCTAAATACTCTCAGACATCTTTTCACATTTTAAAGAGCGGGAGTGAACTAAACAAGTTCTCTAGCTGCAGCTTTAGATGTTCATGAGTGCCGCGAGAACTTGCTGATTAAGACTAATTGCGCGCCACAAAGTGCTGGGCCAATGAGCGAACTAGTAACGCTTGAATACACACTCACGCACACATAAGTAAAGCACTTCAGTAGCATTTTTGAGCTAATGAGAGACAGATTTCCAATTAGCTTCTCATCTCCTCCCTTTGCACTGGAAAACAGCCAAAACACACAGTCACCTTCATACACAGAGCACGGATTCTACTTTAGAGGTTGTCTTAAGAATACCCAAAAGAAACTGGGTTAATTCTCCATCATTCGTGGGAAAATTGATTCTAGAGAGTAGCCGATGCGCAAGCGTCTGCCAATAACTTGAAAGTAATAAGATGATATTAATGTCTTGTTAGAATTTGATGATGTAACTGGAAGATTTAGTGTGTTTTGCATGTGAAAATAAGAAAACAAGATAGAACCATAAATATCTGTCTTGGTGTGATAATTGTCCCATTGATTAGCTACTTGATTTTCTCTTTCTGTCTATTCTCAGCAGACTCCACTTCTCTTTTCTTCCCCCGGGGCAGAGGAAGGCAAGAGAGGGGAGGGGTGTCGCTTTTACATTTTTCTCAGTCCAAATTATAGCTGTGAAGCATGCAGATAGGGGCAGAATTATACATCTGAAAACAGCAGTATGTCTGTGCATGAGCGTGGATGAGGAGCTGTGTCTAGAAGTAATTAAATTTACATAATTGTGTCAACAGAATAAATCAGCATAGGCTAAAAAAGCAACGTTTGCTTCAGAGTTTAGAAAACAGATCATCTGGAGTGGAGAATGCAGTGCCTTTTTGGTAAATGTACAGTCCTTAAATTATATTATCGTATGCAGGCCGACCAAAGTCTGACTTAAAATACAAATGGCACATTATCATGGGCAAAAGAGCCATGTGTGTCTGTATGAAGGCCCCAGTGCTGAGTCTGGTAAGAGGTTTAAAGGGTGACTTGGACTTAGTGCTGGTGGACGCTTCCATATGTCCAAAGCAGAGAGTGTGTTTGCCTGAGGCCCATATGTCTTTATGAGAGCACTTAAGATAATCTCTCTGTTCAATGACCAATTCATCCACACAATTGTGTACATGTAGTTATTGTGCTGTTTTAATGAGATATGCAGATGTGTCACCTGTAAATCTCTTATAAAAACATTTACTTACAATTATAACCTGACGTTTGCTTTTTCTTGATTATAAATGTTATTATCTCTATGTTATTTTGAGGGTCTGTCAACCTGTGTCACACACATTATCATGAACAGGTGCAAACACACACATTCTGTAGCTAAATAAACAAGACATGCTTAAAACAACATGCAGCAACTGTGGTAAAACAGACCAGGGCAGTTCGAGCATTTGGTGAGCCCAGGAAAATGAAGAAAACAATCCACGCTCAGAGGGGCTCCGAACACTGAGCTAAAGTTGATTTCTCGCAGAACGTCGAGATCAACTACAGACTTTCAGTTCATTTCTAGACTGCTGAAAATAAAATAAGAACTGGAAAAAAATATGTTCCATTGTATGATTGAGGTACCACACACTTTTTGCACCTTTATTTTGCATATATTTAGGAATTCTTTAAAAAAAAAAAAGAAGTCTTAAACAGGTCAAAATTAAAGAGGTAAATAGGAAGGACAGGATTTAATAATTGTAGTTAAATGTTTTAAGGTAAGCTAATAAGTTAATAATAAGCTATAAGGTATTTTTATATAGTTTCAGAAGTGCACATATTAAAAATCAGGCATAAAGTAATAATTACTATATATTTTAATGAATGAGTGTAAAAATTTGATTTTTCCCACTTCTTCCAAACTTTCCTCAGTTTACGCATGAGAACAGCACAAATAAAACAAAAACACAGATTGAGGATCAATTTTATTTTACAGTGTGGTTTTAGTTTTGAGTTTACATTGTGTGTTTTGGCACTGGCCCTCAGCTTTTCACATGCTAAAGTTTTGAAGTTTTCGCTCATCTTTTACGAGCCCAAACCAAGAGACTCCTTAATTAAAATATTCCCTTAGAGATGAAAACCACATGTGCACTATTCCTGTCCCCTGTTTACGTTCGTTTCTCAACGTCTGTGTCTCAAACCATTTGAGAAGCCCTTCCAAGACTTGCTTCCAAAATGCTCCTCAGATGGGCCCTCAACATCCAGTCTGTTTGCTTCTAAGAAATAGTCAATGACTGACTACACAAAACGCTTCCTACGGGTCCTTGAAGTCCTTAAAGCTTTTAATGTTGGTGTTTTCAAGGAATTTCAAAGCGCATAATATTTAGATGTGTGAAAAAGGCTGCTAGAAAAAAATTAAGAGGCGTAAAAATTTTAAAATGGCCAAATGTTGAAAAACAGCCACTGCTTAAATCTAAAAAAGTACAAGTAGGATCAATATTGTGAGTGTTTGGTGAGAAATGCAAAATACTTTGTCAGTTTTGAAAGTTTTGTCAGTGTGCTAATACTTCGTGAATGCGCTAATATAAATTATAGCAAAAAATATAATTGTAATAGTTAATTTAACTGTTTGGTAACATGTTTGAGTTATTACACTGTAATATTCATTTAATATTTGGCTATTCATGTAAATAATCACGTGATGTACCACTTCTAGATGGCTGAAAAAGTTTCAATTTTACATTTCGAAAAGTAATAGTAAAAGTGCCTATACAAATCAGACTCAACTTATTACTTGAATTATTATTTTTACAAATAAAAATTTCACACAAATCAAGCAAGTAAACAACAGGAATTCTTGGTTCTTGTGTCGAGTCGAGCTTGAGTGGCGTCTCGAGGTTAAGTAAACATGTTGGACGCTCCCTTGAATGTTTTATGAGCAGCAATCAGGGGGATTTTATGAGCGTCTAGGAAAGCCCTGCTTAAAAACCTATTAACTCTCTGGGCACAGCTCGGATATGATCGACGGGGTGGACGCGGACAGCCTCGAGGCACCCGGGACCGGTAGCTTAGGCCTATCCCTCATGGGAAAGGAGGGTTTGAGAATGAAAAAGAGAGATAGCTGCCTCGTCAGAACACGAAACAGAAGCAGATATTTGTATATACTTTTTTTTTATTTCCCGAAAGCCAAGTTTCTGTGTCGAATGTGTCTGACCGAAACTCTGTTTTTTCTAGTGTTTGTAAGGCGACAAGAAGAGGCGGCGAAGTGGTCACTTCAGCCTCGAGCTTCGTGTCAACCGACTCTCGAACTCCACGCTCGAATCTAACTAGCAGTCACTAACCTGAGCCTCTAGGCTTCCGTTCGCGCACTTACTTGGGGTTTTGCGAGTTCCACACCACAGACTCCAGTGATTTGGCTGCGGGTAACGCGAATCTGCACATGGCTGTCAGAATCCAGAGGTAATATTTCCAAGAGCCCTCGCGTCCTGCCATCTCATGCGCTTCACGGAGAGACTCGAGCCAGGAAGAAGAATAGATCCGTTTGGGTGATTGCAACCGAACCACATGCAACAGAGTAGGCTAGGCGCCCAGGCCAAGGGGCTCCATGGCTCAACTTCCAAATCCAAATGTCTTGAACGATGTTTCAAAACAGCTTCGGTGTCAACGGTTACCAAAGCCGTTGCTACCTTGCTCGTTGGTAGACCCCGGCACGTGACAGGTTTGTTTTACTCATCAATTAGTTCAACCAGTGGCCTTTAAAAGGTCAAATCACGATAGAGAGTTGGTGCGTGGCTTTTTCACAGGTACAGGCACCGTCAGTCCTTTTTGGGCTTCGGGGTGTAAGCTAGAATCCTTAACTGAACATGTGCCAGATAAAAAAAAAATAGACTCCTTTCGCTTTTGATCCCAGATCAGAGAAGCGCTGAGGATTTGTCCGAAATTCACCGATCTATATCCATGTTCAAAATGTCCTGGAACAGAGAGTAACTCTCAGTCACTGGACTGCCAAAGATATCTGTCAAATTCCATCTGGATTTTCGGTTAAAAGAGACGAAAAGTAATCTCCTGAGGTTAGCGGCTCTTGTTTTGAATCATCAGTCGTTTGAGCGCATGCTGATGGACTGACTCGGCTACTGTCCGTTGCTCCCGGCTCGCGTTCCGAAAGACGCGCACACTTTTGTCTACGGGATAGGGACAGATGGAAAGTCTCTGTTTGGCGAGGTAATGGCGCGTCGTTGAGCCAGGGACCTTGTTTTGGATCGTTCGGCGCTCCACCGTAAATCCGGTGCGTCCGCAGTCAGTCCTGTTCTCCGGTCGTCCGTTACAGCGCAGTGGCTCGCGATCAATCGCCTCCTCTCCCACCGAGCCGCGAAACCCCACCCCTTTCCGAACACTAGCCAATCCGCGCGCACGTTTTACGCGACGTCGCTGCTCTTTATTCAGCGAGTTTTTGAGAAGTTTCGCCGCGAGCATGATTGATGGCTTTACAATTATGATGAGTAAGTCAGTCGGATCGTTTTTAAATGGGGGGAAATAACTGAGCTCAAGCTTCTCTTTTTCCTCTTTTGATAGTTTTATTTTATGAGATTTAACCATCAATACACTAAGCGTCACTCTTGTTTTGTGTGTTTGTTTGTTTCGCTGACCGTTGTGAGCGATTATATGTAAGCCCAGAGTCCCTTAAATACGTAGCCTAAGTCTGTTTAATATTCACAACAGATTACGGCTTAAACGCGAACACTCAAGTCTCCACACTATAAGCGTTTAATAACAGCTTTAGGATCATTATCCCAAAGACATCCAAGAGAGTGACACTAATGATATTTGATGGTCAAACAAAGATAACGATAATCCTTTCAGTAGTCAATACCGCCCCCTATTGGACCCGAAACGTCATACTGCTAGTGGTATAAGTTTGAGAAGACTTCATTTCGGTGTTAGCAGCATAACGGAACAAAATGTGCTAACACATTTCCTCCTGCGATATGAAGTATATCAAATTATGTCCCTAATCTTAGCATTCGCTATAAACTGTTCAAGTAAAGTTCATAACACATTTTTGTAACTTCTCCTTTTAGGATGTGAAGTGACATATGGTGCCGTGCCAGTCTGCTGTACAACCAGCCGCTGTGTTCTTTAGAGAGCCATATGTCTTGAGGAGGACAAGTCCTCTGGCGACTTCTGTTTAGATGTAGCTTTTACTCTTCTGTCAATTTATATTTTTATAAGCACACGTGCAGAAAATATTTGTTCGAGCTGAATCTTCTGAAGAACTCGCAGTCAGGAGGAAAAAGAGAAGAAACATTTTTCTCATTGATCATTGTTTTATATTCTTATATAAAAGGTAAACAGTGTTTTTTTTTTACAATTTTGTAATGTTCTGATTGTATGGAGTTAATGTATATAGTAAAAATCACTATTTTTGAGTTGCAATCCCATTAGTTCATAATTCATAGTAAACATATAAACATAAAATTGGATTACAATACAGTTTGTCTTGAAACTTTATAGTGAGTTAACCCTGCTTGAACATCTGGGTTGAACTGAGATTTTTTTTTCTTATACAGAGTCATTATTACCATAAATTACAATTGTATTTAATAAACAACACAGGGAGGTCAATATTGTTGAATATACACGTTTCCCTTCACCAATGAAAACTTCACCAAAATGTTATGTTCTCTGAATTAATATTGTTGTTAAGTTAAAAATGTTCATATTTTAGACTTAAAATAAAATAAAAACTTTAACCAGGTACAAAATTTTGGAATATTGTTAGGAGGAATTTTGAGCTGTTGGAAAATCTGTTCCTGGTTTGTTGTTTCGGAACAGCTCATGATGCTTAAGTTGTGCGATTTTGCAACCAATAGTCAGATGGTCATGTTTTTTGAAGAGTTGGAGGATGTATTTTCCAGCCTTCGTAGAACAGATATGTCAGATCTAAAAAGAATCACCATTTGCATAACCAGAAGACCGTGTTCTCTGCTAATCACTGTGTAATGGTTCTGGCAAAGAAAAACCAATTGGTAACTCCTCCAAAATCTTATAAGGAACCTTAAGATAAATTGCTTTCATAACCCAAAAGGAATGTTTAATGTTCTATAAAAGTTCACAATGTTAGAAAACATCTAGGTGAACTTTGTTCAGGTCACTTTTTACCTTAGCTTTATGCTCTAAATTGCTTATTTTCTGTCGGATAAATGATGTTAAACCATAAATTTATTTGTTGTGCTCAGATGTTTACTGGGCGACACATTTAAGTTATGTTCAATCAACAATTTGCTGAGTTTATAAAAACTGAGTCAACTCCAATGTAAATCCAATTCAAATGTCTATTATTTGGGGGTGAAGTGCTCAAAGATGTTCCAACTTTCTTTCTTTGGCTCAGAAAGCTTTGAACTTTGAGTTTTAACAAAACATGTAGTATGAACAAACAGAAGTTAGTACATTTGTCCTTGTTCCATGTTTTCGAGTGTGTATTTGGTTTCAGTGTCCAACCCATGTAATTCGCTACTGGAAATACGCCATCATTAAGATGCCTACGAGATTTGTCTGAGTAACTATTTCCGCAAATTGGTTAGACGACTACTTACTATTTGAGTTACTCTATAGAGAGTACACCCTTGTCCTGTGTTCACATGCTTGAGTTTCACATATGTTTCCAGGCAGCAAACCTTTTGGACGCACACAACTGGGTGTTGAAGGCTTAACGTGACTCTGCCTTAATGACCTCTTCCGTTTCCTTCTTCTTTGAGACTATTTTCTCTAATTGGCGTCAGAGCTTGCATTCGTGTCTGTGTGTGTTTGTGCATGTACATGTGGGCGAAGGCCTTACAATATGAAATGTTGATTTTGGTTTTGGTCCAAAATAAAACAGAATAAATATAAGCTACGTTTTGAGATGCTTTCATTTTAGAAGGTGTGTGTGTGTGTGATTGTGTGTGGAGGAGATGTAGTGGAGGAACCCAGGAGGGTGTTGATGGAATATTCAAGCAGATAATAGACCAATTTGACACACAGCCCCCGCCACAGCTCACACACTTCTCTGGCTCATTCTCTCTCTCTCCTACACTCAGTCAGTGGGGATTCATGAATGACAATCCAACACTGACCCACCCAGAAAGCCCCTGAAAGAACACAGCATTACAACAAAAACACTCGCCTGGACAAAAAAAAAAAAAAGTCAAACACCTACACATGCAGATTCTGGCTAGGTTCAAAATCAGAACTGCATTCTGTGTGCCAGTCCTCTGTGAGTGTGTAGCATGCAGGGAATTCAGCCGTATATCAGATGAGCTCCCTGTCACGGTGAGCACTGGGCTCAGGGAACTTCTGCGTGTCAGGGACGCATGAATAAGTGTGTGCCTGCATGTCTGAACCGGTAAACCCAGCGTGAAATTGTGCTGGCGACTGTGACGGATCTTCATTTCCACTCTGACAGTGGTGCCCATGCACACATTACTACTTTTGTTCTCAGACAACAGGTTGGCTAAAAGGGAAAAAACGTGTGTGCATTTGTACCCGGGTATGTGGGCTTGCATGTGTCTGCTACTAAATAAAAGACCTGTTAAGTGCTTTTAATGATTGTTCAAGTTAGCCATTATGTTGTGCAAATGGATCCAGTATTGATTTCATGTCATTGAACGGGTGTCCCAGTCTCAGGTTTGGTCATCTTAAATAATGTATTTCTAATGGACTCCACACTGCACTTACATGCTCCATTTAAACGTGACAGGATTCTGATCAATCGCAGATCAATAACCTTTAACCTCAGTGCACGGGTTGCTCTTAACCACTGACTCCGGGTGGACTGGATAGGAAACATTTTTCAAACACTGTGTCATAGCTGAACAGCCTTTAGCCTTTTTATACTATTTTATTCTGACCAGTAAAATTGTTCACCTATATACACACACGAAGTAAAAAAATGTGAATAAAATGTAATTAACTTTTGAGTTTGGACCAAAGAATGAACATTGACTTTTTTTAGGCAAATTTGTTTAATAACAATATGTGGAGCATGTGTAACAAATGTCAAATATTCTGGAAAATAGGCTTTTATTTACATAAAATAAGTGCTGAAATTATTCCTTGTAAAAGACAAGGGGCAAGAATATGTTTCAGTAATTATATTGCCTTGAAAACCCACTGACCATTTATTTAAAAATTTGTGGAATAAAACCTGTTTTGCTTGAGCACTACATTTTTTTTCAAGAGAATATAAAATATTTGCCTAAAAGAGAGCCTGGTCATTCTAAATCAGTATAAATCATAATTTAATTACTCAGGAAAATGCTCAGAGTAGGGCTTTTTATCATTAGTGAGGGAAACATATTTAGAAAAAAAAACCTCATTTGATCCCACTCTATATAGAGTTGAACTGACTCAGGAGTCAAAATCTGAATAGAGTTCATTTTACTCGTGGATAGGATAACAGCCAATCAAACTGTATCAAACACTCTGCCCTCTTTACAAAAACACAGACAAACCCAGAGACAGGAAATTTTACGATTTGTTTGATATTTACTATATTTTCTCTCTTATAAATATAAAGCATGTGATCTTGTCCAGCTTTAAAGCTGTCCCCAGATCAGTCAGCAAACATAAGTGCAGGCCTCTGATGTAATTAAACTGTAACAGTGTGTTTAAGTATATCTCGTCTCATAGATTCACGGGCACCGAGATGTCCGATGGCAGATATCAGGACGAAAGCTCTCCTCGCTTCTCCCTCTGTTCTGTTTCTAGAGCAGCCTGCAGCTGTGGTCTGCGATAGATAAGACGTTATCATGAAAGAATCAGATGCGATTGCGAATGACTGCTTTAAATGGAGACTGGTGAATTACATCACTCTCTCTTTTCACATCGCATATATCTTTCATCTGTGTGCTACGTTAGGCGTTCACACTTGAAACAATTTCGCAGTGTGTGTAAAAGAAGATGTTTTGGTGCGCACATGTGCTTGTGTCAGTAGGTTTTAATGAATGCACGAGTTTGAGTGCGTGTCTGTACAGATGAACATGTGTGAGTCTTCTGTAACACGAGCTTGAGCGACTGTCCTGTTTCTTTAGCACCTGTCATTCATTTCTGACCTCACCATACCAGCCGTGAACTCCTCAAATGGTTTTTCTGTGTGTGTGCACACATAATGTTTCAAGTTGACACTGAGCAAAACTCAAAGTCCATAAGAATAGACCAACATCACTCACTCAACGTCGTGTTTGGAAAGTCCAGCACCAACCGAAAGATCTGCTGGCGTTCAAAATAAACCGGGCATCTTTCTTTCAGCGAAACATTGTTTTCTGAAGTCTTTAATAATATTGAGAATTTAAACATTACACAGTACAAAAATACTCCAGACGGTTTTTTTAAGCGTCTAGACGTTGCTCCTACATCGATATAGACCCAAGATTAAACTTTCCAAATCTGGTGTGAAAGGAAGTTTCTGTTGGACAAGACTCCAGAGGACGTGGTCTGATTGGAGAGTCTTCTTAAATCATATTGTGTCTTGGATTTCTGTTCTAACGAGACTGAAATACAATACAGGCCAATTATGTTCACAAGCCTAAAGGTGGCAAGCGAGCAAAAGACCCGGTCATTCATTAACCCCACCCGTCCGTGTTGTATGTGTGAGAGCGCTTGTGTGTGTTCATTAGTGGGTGCAGTAAAGCGTGTCTAAGTGGCACAGTGTGGACATAAATGAAGCTGAACTGCCTCTCAGCTGTGAATTCAGGTGCATGTGTGAGAGTAAACGTAACAGTCGTTTAACTTCTCAAATTCAGCCGTTGCAGACGATGAAAATTGTGTGAGGAGCACCTTTTAAATACTCTCCCAACTTGTTTTTCACAGTTTAAAGCAGTGTGTGTGTTTTCTCTTGTTCCTTAGAATTGAGGGGACAGATGTCAGCGATTGAGCCAGCCCCCCTCCCTCTGCCCCGCCTCTTCCCCTCCCCATCAAAAGCCTGGGAGTGCCTGAGCACACATCAATCATTCTGACTGACAGGTAGGAGTGTGTGTGACTTTGTGGGAACATGTATAGTGTGTGTTCAAACACAAGAATTCCTCTGTCCAGATAAAGGCACTTTATCTGCTCTTGTCTGCTTGGTCAGACATTATTTACTACTGACCATCCTCGCACACACTCCCTCGGTAAAGAGGACAAAATTGCCATTCTTTATCCTTCATTCCTTTTTAAAGTGCCATCCGTCTCCCTGCTTTCTTTCATGTGCATCTATGTAAGATCTATGTTCAAGTATCCATTTTTTTCTCAAGTTTTGTTCACTGAGAAATATGTAAATTCAATGAGAATTTATTGAGCCTGTGCTGAATTAATTTAAAAAAAAATCTATCATTTCAGAAATGTACATTCCTATTTTACATTCCTGTCATTTGTTTAGCTGCCAATGTATGCCCACGTACAGAGTATTATTACTCATGTCTGTTTATGGGGGTTTTCTTCTGGATTTTAAGTAACAGCATGGCTTGGTATGGCTTATCTCTACTCACAAGAGTTCACCTTTGTGTTTCAACTGAATTCCAGTATCTGTTCTTAGTTCTTGTTTTGAAAATGCCACTCAAAATTTGTCATTCTTTTCCACTTCATAGCAAATGCAACATATGTCACTCTCTGCTTTCCTATATACAAAAATTTTGTAAAAAAAAAAAGGCTTTTGCTGAGAAAATAATCACCTTGATTAATAATAATAACAAAAAAAAATATTTATCCAAAGAAAAAAATGAATTTAGTTATTTGACAGTTTAGTTCATTGGTCTCCATGGGAATGTTTCATTAATTTTCCATTAAAGTCAGTGAGCAGGGGTAAACGCAGATATAGTGAAATTCATTATTTTGCATCTTAAAGCAGTTTTGTTGATGGAGGAACTCCATCAGATTTTCAATGGAGATAGTCAGCCTGACAAGCAGAGGAATTTATTGGAATTGGTAGCATTTTATTCAAACTTTCCTACCAAGATATAGAATACTGAAAGAGGCGAATAGTGTCTTCCAATGTGTCCGGATGTTCACTGCCTCTGCATCAATGCATTTTCAGGAATGGATGTGCCTTGATTTGATAGGCACTTAAACAGCCAGCTACGGTAGAGGAGTTTGACAGTTAAAATGCATTCAGGACCAACAAATAATTTAAAAATAAATGTTTTTATGCATGGCATGTAATCCTGAATTAAGATGCAATTAGTGACATGCATGTATTTAATTCCAATTTGAATTAATTAACTAAATAACAATTTAGACATTTCGTTCTTCCATATGAAAGAACATTATCACAAATAAGATCTAAATTTCAATCTGTAATGTGTCTTTTTTTCTTCAGAATAAATGCATTGCATTACTTTGTTACTTTGTAACACAATACACCAACACTGTTTTTAAACTTCCACTTTTTGCGCTGTATTAGATGTTTGTTACTTGGAAATGAATGTCATTCAGATGTATAATGACATAGAGTCACTTTGAAGTTGAGTTGAGTGACTGTTGAGAGAGGTTAAACCATTGCTCCAGGCAGCGTCTGATCTTAACAGTCTATTTTAAGTAATGCCACTTAGTAAAGAGACAATGTTGAATTGCAATTTCTCATAGATGTCATCGAATGCTTTGTGGTCTTTTTTTAGCATTATCACTTTATCTTCCCACATGCAACGTATGATGGATTGTGGGTTTGACCTGAAGGGCAAATCTGAGGTCGTATGCGTATTTATATCCATTAAGTCAATGGTAGTGGAAAGTTCAAGGAAAGCAGCAATCTAACTGGTTTCCTTCCGTTGAAAGACTCCTTATGTTTGCCAGATTTCACAAAGAGGATTTGTGAAACAGATATATTTTGGGTTCTGAGGAGATGCATTGTAGACTTTGGAAGTTTTTTAATCTAGTCAACAGTTCTTTATTGTTCATTATGGTTTTATAATACTGACATGAACTGGTTATATGTTGTGCATTCCTATTTCTGCACTTATAAACCTCATTAATATGGTTCAAAAAGGTCCCTGTCCATTCTATGTCACACCCTTGAAGGAGGCATCAGTGTTACTCTGGATTTATTTACAAATACATACACAGTTACAATTCCTTTAAAAGGAAATTTTCAGTGTGATCAGAATATCCAGGATTCCTCAGGCAGTAACAGGACTCATAGACTGGTTCAGCAGGGAGAAGTGGGTTACCAGAGCAGGAGTCAATGGAGTTGAATTAGTCTTTCAAAGAGTGGAGAGGAGCTAGTGCAGGTTTCTAAAAGACAGAGCAGTAGAGATCGAGAGTAGGAGTAGAACCAGGAATGTGAAGTCAGCCAGTGTGAACTGTTGATCTGACAACGTGGGAGGTGCAGAGATGACTTAGTCATGCTTAGGTAAACAATGCCTCTACACTACGCTTAGGAATACATATGTGAGTAAATGTGCTCTTCGATGAACTGCTGCCATGTCTGGGGTGTACCCTGGAGAAGTGAGCTGGAGAACCCTCACAAAGAATAAGTGGGAACAGAAAATAAAATTGCATATCATAGAAGCTTGGGAGTGTCTGCACACTGCCGTTTGTTATTAACACAGTCCAGTTTGTCATAAACAAGTTAATATTTATTTCATTCCAACTCATAGTTAAAGGTTAATGTAGACTTATATCTGTGGTGTCCAACGGTTAGCTGTCTTGTTAAAGGCTGTCTGGCTTTGGCCTCCTCCCTTCAGATGCACGTTCATCATCTTCTCCTCTTTGATAATGTAATGTAATTATCAAATCTCAGTAATGAATGTTGGCCGGTGCTGGGAGGAGAAGAGATTGAGGTCTGATGGATTGTGCTTGGAAAAAAAAGAGTTGTGTTGAGGTCAAACTCACAGTGCCAGGCCTCGGCAAGGACACAGAGAGGAGGAAGAGGCTGTGGATGGCTGAAATAGGAGGAGGATGATGCAGAGATGTGAGGGAGGTGAGCTGTGCTATCTGACTGAACATCAGGGTGACAGCTATAGAGCTGAATGAATCAAAGCCCTCGCTCTGTCTGTCTCTTACGGCACGGATACATTACTGACGCCAGCAGTAACTCATGGAGAAGCCTTGCTCCGGGCCACTGAGAAGCTTTAGTTGGTGGATTTAGTTACACATTATTGGGAAAAGGGGTGTGCTAGACTCTCCCTGATGAACCGTTTGAATGGCATTTGTAAAAATTTCTGACTAATTTAAAACTATCAAGTCATTACAGAATTAGTTTAATGAAGGACAAAAATATTATATTATTAATCACAGACAAAAATAGCAAATAGCACTGCTGCTAGTAGCAGTAGTGTAAGAATAGTTTATACGCACAAATAGCTTATAAAAAACATTTGATTATTATCAATAATAATATTTTATTATATGATTCTGCAGAATTCGTCGTAACAGATATTTGTGGATAAAAAAGTAGTTCCTATGATATCTTTAATCATATCTTCAGACTTATTGAAATTATTGCATTTTTATTTAATTATATGATATTTTAGAGAGATTTATTAAATAAACAGCAAAGCATTATTTACCAGTCTAATTTAAATTTTTAGAATTTAATATATAAATCTAGGGCTGTAATTGAAACTAGATTAATTTCTTGAAGCAAATGTTTGATGCATATTATACATACTGTTAAACTATCAAACATTTTGTTGCTATCATTAAATAGTGTAGCAATCCATGAGTTGTTCTTGCAAATCATCTTAAAAAAGACACAACCAGAAGCTTTTAGTATCAGCCTTATCAGCAATACAAAGATACCACTAACAGCGTGACTCATCAACAGTACTCAAGGCAGGAGAATTTGTGCAATGCTATTTTTCTAAAAGAATTGGAATTTTTGGCATAATTTCTCAATTCAAGAAACAAAGGAAAACTGGTACGTACTATACACACCACAGCATCATCCAAAGTGGAGGGAAGATTGCAACTCACATCCCCTGATCCCATCATGTTTATTCCAGATTAACATTAAAAAGAAAGTTATGATTTTTGAAGAACGTTGATTTTTGAAGAAGTGATGAAAAAAATGTAATGTGCA
>SRMA01025863.1:100466-111963 GCA_007224835.1 Danionella cerebrum | reverse complement strand
ATTAAATCCAGATAAAACGGAGATCTTGCTCATCGGCAACAAGAACAGCACACAGAACACCCAGCATTTAAATTTTAGTTTAGAGGGATGTACTGTAACCGCTAGTTCCACAGTAAGAAACCTGGGAGTTATCTTAGACAGCGATTTATCTTTTAAAAATCACATCAGTCATACCATAAGAACAGCCTTCTTTCAACTCAGAAATATTTCAAAACTTAGAAACATGTTATCGTTATCTGATGCAGAGAAGCTCGTCCATGCATTTATGACCTCGAGACTAGATTATTGTAATGCATTACTGGGCGGTTGTTCAGTATCATTAATAAATAAGTTACAGTTAGTGCAAAATGCAGCAGCTAGAGTTCTAACTAGAACAAAGAAATATGACCATATACCCCCAGTTTTATCATCTCTACATTGGCTACCCGTCAAATTTCGCATTGATTACAAAATAATGCTATGGACGTATAAAGCCCTTAATGGATTAGCGCCCAGTTATCTATCAAACCTCCTAACACGGTACAACCCTACACGCACTTTAAGATCTCAAAACTCTGGACTTCTAGTAGTTCCTAGAATAGCAAAGAGCACTAAAGGCGGTAGAGCGTTCTCACATTTAGCCCCTAAACTCTGGAATAGCCTCCTGACAGCGTCCGTGGCTCAGACTCACTCGCCCAGTTTAAGTGTAGATTAAAGACGTATCTTTTCAGTAAAGCCTATACTTAACTCCGTGAAAAACTGTGATCTTACATTAAACTATATTAATATTACATTAAACTATATTAATATTACATTAAACTATATTAATATTACATTAAACTATATTAATATTACATTAAACTATATTAATATTACATTAAACTATACTAATATTATGAACAGCAGCTACGCTAATTCTGCTCCTCTCTTCTTTTCTTCTTTTCCATACTCATCCGGAGATTCGCGGAGGCTTCGCTCACCATCACCTCACCCCAACAACCAGATCCACCTGGAGATGTTCTGGCGCCCCCTGGACCGCAGCCCACCAACTCCACTCTTCTACCAATACTCATCCCGAGGCTCCCGGAGGCTCTGCCCACCAGCTCCTCACCCCAACAACCAGACTCATCAGGAGAAGATCCAACGCCTGGAGGCTCGCCACCAGCCCTCATCCTAACAAACAGATTCACCTGGAGATGTTCCGGCACCCCTGGACCTACACCGAACACAGTCATCATCTGTTTATACTATATTTTCTGTTTATGTTTATATTATTATATCATCTGTTTATACTATATTATCTGCTCATACTACCAGATCATATGTTTATACCATAGTTTATCACACTGCTGTTGTTACCCAAATGAGGATGGGTTTCCCTTTTGAGTCCGGTTCCTCTCAAGGTTTCTTCCAAAAGGGAGTTTTCCTTGCCACAGTCGCCCCAGGCTCGCTCATCAGGGACATGTACACCACTTAGTAATTAATTTCTTTTCACTTTGTTGAGTTTAAACTTGTTGGTTTACTGTAAAGCTGCTTTGAGACAATGTCTGTTGTGAAAAGCGCTATATAAATAAAACGAACTTGAACTTGAACTTGTTCCATTCTGGTATTCGGATGTTCTTCTCTCCTTCTCTCTCTCTATGATGCTTTTCGTCTCCATATGCTCTTAATCTCCTTGATCAAAAATAGGTATCAAACTTAGTATGTCAAATAGGGAATTAAAATTAACATCAATTGGATTCGTGGTGTCGGTGTACTTCTTTTGGAATTTTTCCAACACTAACTGTTAAAAACACGTTTATACAACGCCATGAAAAACGGCAACGTGTGAGCTAAAAAATTAAGTAGATTTACTCGTTTGAAAAGAATTAATTCAACACAAAAACTCCAAATTAGAATTTACTTGTAAAAATTAACTTATCTTTACTTGAAATAATCTGTTGCATGCAATGTTTTTTTTGTGATTTCTTCATTGACACAATTATTCAACCCCTTAAAGACTACCACTCTTAAGAACAGGGGTTCATTCAAGTGTTTTCGATCAGGTATTGAAAACACCTGTGGATGTCAACGAGCAGCAATCAAGCATAATAAGCACCAATTAGGCAGATTTAAAATGACTGTGATACTCGGCTACTTCTAGACATTTACTGGTGTTTTTACAAACATGGTGAAGTCAAGAGAATGGTCCAGGAAGACAAGAGAACAGGTGATTTCTCTTCACAGGAAGGGCAATGGCTATAAGATGATTGCAAAGATGTTAAACATACCATAGACATCATAGGAAGTATCATTCGCAAATTCAAGGCAAAGGGCACTGTTGAAACGCTGCCTGGTCGTGGCAGAAAGAAGATGCTGACTTCGACTGCTGTGTGCTACCTGAAGAGCAAAGTGGAGAAAAGTCCCCGTGTGACTGCTGAGGAACTGAAAAAAGATTTGTCAGATGTGGGTACTGAAGTTTCAGCTCAGACAATAAGGCTCACACTGCGTAATGAAGGCCTCCATGCCAGAACTCCCAGGCGCACCCCCTTGCTGTCTCCAAAGAATAAGAAGAGTCGACTGCATTATGCCAAAAGACATGTGGACAAACCACAGAAGTTTTGGGATAGTGTTCTATGGACTGATGAAACAAAATTAGAACTGTTTGGGCCCATGGATCAACGCTATGTTTGGAGGAGGAAGAACAAGGCCTATGAAGAAAAGAACACCTTGCCTACTGTGAAGCATGGCCGGGGGTCAATCATGCTTTGGGGCTGTTTTGCTTCTACAGGTACAGGGAAGCTTCAGCGTGTGCAAGGTACCATGAATTCTCTTCAGTACCAGGAGATAGTGGATGAAAATGTGATGCAGTCCGTCACAAACCTGAGGCTTGGGAGACGTTGGACCTTTCAACAGGACAATGATCCCAAGCATACCGCCAAGTCCACTAGAGCATGGTTGCAGATTAAAGGCTGGAACATTTTGGAGTGGCCATCGCAGTCACCAGACTTAAATCCGATTGAGAACCTCTGGTGGGACTTAAAGAAAGCAGTTGCAGCGCGCAAGCCTAAGAATGTGACTGAACTGGAGGCTTTTGCCCATGAAGAATGGGCGAAGATACACGTAGATCTCTGCAAGACACTTGTGTCAAGCTATGCTTCACGCTTAAAAGCTGTTATTCAATCTTAGTACAACAACCCTGTCCAGTTATGTCACTTGGGGGTTGAATAAAACGGAATGATGTGAGCACAGAAAAGACATTTGTAGTTATTTCATTATAAAAGTTATGTTATATTTGTCTGATTTACAAGTGCCTCTTTGATTTAACTGTAAACAAGATGACTGAAATGATCAAAATCAATGTCAAACTGGCCAAAACACTCAATTTCAGTGGGGGTAGAATAATCCTGAACACAACTGTAAATATCAGAATGCACTAACAATGGTTTTTCCATTACTCATTCTCAACTCAACTTTATTTATAGAGCACTTTAAAATCAACCCAGTTGGCCAAAGTGTTGTCCACAAATACAAAAGCATATAAAACACATGAAGATAAAAAACAATAAAAACATAGTAAAGACATAACACAGTAAAAGTCAACATCTCAGACTGAGTTAAAAGCCAGGGAGAAAAAGTATGTTCTCAAAGAGGATTTAAAAGCTACAAGAGAGTCAGCCTGCCTAATGTGCAGGGGCAGACTGTTCCATAGTCTGGGGGCAGCAACTGCAAAAGCACGATCACCTCTAGATTTCCTTTGTTTGTGGGACTCTTAAAAGAGACTGATCTGCCGACCTTAGAGGGTGTGAGGGAATGTATGGCTGAAGCAGGTCGGACAAATACTGTGGGGCGAGGCCATTAAGACATTTTAAAACAAATAAAAGAATTTTAAAATCAACCCCAAAATGCACCGGTAGCCAATGCATAGAAGCTAAAAAGGGAGAGATGTGCTCAAATTTTTTGGTACCTGTTAAAAGTCGGGCTGCAGCATTTTGAATTAATTGCAGACGCGACAGCAGTTTCTGGCTGAGCCCAACATAAAGTGCATTACAGTAATCAAGTCTACATGAGATAAAAGCATGGATTAAAAATCTCAAAATGATGTCTTGATAAAAATGGCTTGACTTTGGCTAGTTGTCGTAAATGATAAAAACTGGACT
The DNA here is from genome assembly GCA_007224835.1 of Danionella cerebrum. Classification (NCBI taxonomy): domain Eukaryota; kingdom Metazoa; phylum Chordata; class Actinopteri; order Cypriniformes; family Danionidae; genus Danionella; species Danionella cerebrum. The sequence goes on along the minus strand of SRMA01025863.1, from coordinate 107,845 downwards.
TGACAATTGATTTGATCTGCACATCGCATTTCAGATCACTGTCCATTTTTACCCCCAGATTTCGTCCTTGTTCAACAATAAAGTCATCTCAACTAAACACCAATACATATTTAAATGCATGAACCCACATTGATAACCCTTCTCTCTTCCATGATTAGAAAACTTCCCATATCTACACAATCTTAATTCACCACAAACCAACTGTCAATTCAAACCACACATTATCTACAACAATTTCACCAAAGCTATATAACTAAAAAAATCTCTTTTTACAAAAATGACATTAAACCCCTGGTGTACAAATTATGTGCCTTTTAGAACCCATTAAAACCGTCTTAATAAATTAGCAACTCACATCAAACACAAGGCAACACTATACGGAGTATACAAAGTGGATCCAATAGTTACAAACGCAATTCATTCATTCAACAGTATAACATGTTACGATTTTCATTCTGACTGATTTATCCATTCACAACTTCACTTTAACGATAAAGGTAGCCATAGGTAATCATTGTAACTCACCTAATAGAAAGGAGTAAACAGAGTCGTGTTGGCATCACTCGTGGATCGGCGCGAGTCTTTGTTCTAGTGATGTGTCGTTCAAGAACGATTCGTTCTTTTTGAACAAATCTTTAATGTGACTCCGTATGAACGAGTCGTGCTGGAGAGGGATTCGTTCATTGGCGCATGCGCATCATTCTTGTGGTTTTCCGAGCGTAACCCGTTCATCATCAATGACAGAAGACCGAAAAGACCCGAATGACTCGAAAGATTAACTAATCTTTTCTGTTTCCGGCTCATGGCCGCCCCGTAATGTTAACCAATGCATCATGAGCCGGAAAGAGAAAAGACCGAAAGGACCCGGACTCGCAAAAGAACGAATCTTTTCGGATCCCGGCACTGTAGCGGTCACGTGACAAAGAAGTCCGGACTGAGTGCTCGGACTGCACACGTTAACATCAGAGTGAAGTAATTTTGTATCGAACAAAAGAGATTTAAATCTAAAGAAGACAGATCAGAGTTTGGGTAAACCAGACTAAAAGACCCAGGTAGGCTTTAGTAATATATTTATATTCATTTTAAATTTAGCATTATAGTTTTGTCTTATTTGTAGTGTGATTCGCGTTTGTGTATAAAACGCTAGTAGATGTGGAAGTAACACAATATTTATTGATATTTTAGTAAAATGAACGAAATGACTCGAAAAAAGATCCGTTCATTTTACTGAACGAGACTCAAAGAACCGAATCCATAAAATGATCCCAACTTCCCATCACTACTGCTTTCGAACGGAGAACCGCGAAGAAGAATCACTTCCGCCTATAAGACCTTCAAAATAAAAGCCCTATGCCTTACATAAACTACTACAACGTAACTATGAACCCAGATAAACTTGCAAATAATAAATTTCACTTTTTTAACAAAATTATAAATTAGTCTTGAACAGCACAAAAGACATTAGCATTTCTTAGCCTCTTAAGCCCGAGAGTCCCCGGTACCGGGGACTTGCCCCCTTGTGCGTTACATTTTCACTCATAGCTCACTAACACTGAGAATAACCCAGACATATTAAATACTGTTGTGTTCAGCGGAAACTCCTCTAAAAACGTATCTAATTCAATTTCATATTCGTGAAGCACAGCTCGAACGCCATGCAAATAAACAACAACATATTCCGGAGTATAATTCATGACCACGTTTTTGTTTATGTGCAATATGTATCCATATTGAGATCGCTTTGTTTACCTTACCTTGTTTACCTATGAGAGGTGTAAGAGCTCCGGAGCTAGGCCGAAGCCGCGGCCATATTTGTTTACCAAGCGCTGCGCGCTGACGCCATCGCCCATCTCTGCCATTGCGCGGACGTAACGAAAACGGGGGGGAAAACTACATTTCCCACAATGCCTTTGGCATCCGCATCCATACTTACGTCACGAGCGAAACCACAGAGATCAGCTGACTCTCGCATTTGAGTGATCTCTCACGCTACAAACCCGTTTTCTCTCGCTAAAATACATTTCAAGATGTGAAATGGGCACAGCTCATAGTTTGTCTGCTATGTTTTTTGAGCCTGACAATAAGATGATGATCGATAAGCATCGTCTTCAGTCTGTGAGGGTTTTATTTCCGCTAAACATTCACTTGGACAGTTTCACAATCTTGGACAGTTTGATCCTTTGGAGTTATTTGGGTTTTCATAAGCTGACAAAATCAAAAGGATTTATATTAGAACAAAAAGCATACGCTTGTTTCCAGCGCTCGCTCTCTATCTCTCTCTCTCTCTCGCGGGCGTGCGCGCGCGCGTGCGCTCGCGCTCGCGAGGTAAACAAAACGATATCAATGACTGAAACTCTTCTTTAATAAACTCAAATCATCTCTCAACATCATCTCTCAACGGTACATCTCACACATGTACATACGAGATAACAAACGTAAGTAACATGTTCTGCAATTAGGGAGTGTTTGATTACAGGGGGGCTCGACTAAAAGAACCACTGTATTATTACTAATGTGGGGGCAATCTTACTAGATATTATTAGTAATGTAGTGACAATGTTACTGGCTATTATTAGTAATGTAGTGACAATGTTACTGGCTATTAGTAATGTAGTGACAATGTTACTGGCTATTAGTAATGTAGTGACAATGTTACTGGCTATTACGGTATTACTAATGTGGGGGCAATGTTGCACTGGAACAGTGATGGTGATAACTAATGGTGGACTTTAGAATGATGAGTGGGGGCAAAGAAAAACATTACAGCCTTTTTTTTGTTACTTTTACTGTTTACTGTCTGTTCATGTTACATGTTTGGCTGTTAACTTTTACACAGTTGATATAAAATATTTTACAACAGTATTTGGTTCAGAATCTTTTTTTTCTGGATTTTCCTCTTTAAAAATTGGGTGCGTCTTATGTGCCGGTGCGTCTTATGAGCCGAAAAATACGGTAAATCTTGTCTTACCGTTGCCGTTTTTTCAAAAAAAAGTTATTTCCATAGCGATAAAAGTCCGTTTGTTGTTATTTCCGGTCGATAGCTTCGCGCAAACGCCATTTTTGATTTTTTTTTCTGTTGCTCCGTGGCGTCATGACGTCACCAAATATGGAATGACTCTCCGTGCGTAAGAGGTGGTCTCTCCACGCTGCGCGTCGTGTGATTCGTTAGCGATCCCGTCAGTCTCAAAATGGTTGATCTCATTGGCTTCATCAGAATCAGAGCGATATATAGAGCCCCCGGATTGGACAGATGGTCGTGGGGGGGGGGGGAGTACGGACACGCAGAAGCTCGACGTCAAAGCGTTTGTGAGTGAAACGTTTCCAAAAGCGCAGCAAGATGGGGTAAATGAGCTTCCACCACCCTTTTACAGCGTTTCTTCATGAGTTTTTTTTGCTGAAATCATGTCCCGTAAGCAAGAAAAGAAGACTATGAACGTAGCTGAATCTTTGGACAAGATTTTTTTCCATATTTCAATTATTGTGCCAAATTGTGCCAAACTGTGCCAACATGGATTACGCCTGAACTTTGTTCAATCAAAACCTTTACAGAATATTAGTTTCTTGTAGTATGAACACCAAACTTGCTACAGATGTCCTTGACATGTAGTGGTTACAATTGATTGTGTTTATTTGCTTCGTTACAAGTAAAATAAGGAGATATTGGAGGAAACGTGGTTTTTTTTAGGCGGAGTTCATTTTTTGGCCATTCCAACATCAATTACTCTTACCCAGTGTTCTTGACTGTCAAATTAACTCATCCACACCACTCCCAAGAACCTATCTTCATTTTGATACCAAGATTTGCAGTTTAGGCCTTGTAAAAGCTGAGAAATGCCTTAAAAAGTAAAAGTATAGGATTTTCGGAAAATAGGCCTCAGGGCTTAAGAGGTTAGGCGAGTCAAACATGGACACGTCAAATCTAAACAAACGTTCAACAGTCTGGCGTGACGAGCGTGACGACGCGACCTATAGGATTGAACTCATTTGCATAGGTCGCTGTTTGAGACAAACCTTGAATCCACTCCGTCGAGACAAGTTAACAAATGCCCCGAGAGCTGCCGTCGACCGAGAACTGCACGCTGCTCGCGAACAGAGTGTTGGGGAAGACCGCGAAAAATTCTGGTCACCGTCAACCGAAACGCTCTGCGTATTGGACCACATATATAAGACTCACGACGTCCCAGCTGCTTGGGAGCGGGAAACTGCTCACCAATGTGTTTGAAGTCTAGGTGGATTGCGGTGAGGGAGGAGGAAGGGACCCTGCCTTTTTTTTTTTTTTCTTTCCTTCTCTTTTTTTTTCTCCTTCCTTCCGCACGGCTTCATATTTGACAGCGTTAAATAAAATAAAAACGTATTTAAAATAAAGAGATAAACAGCATTAGAACAACAACAACAACCACCACCACTATAATAATAATTCACTCATTCATTGTTTTTTAAACGCCCTTCCAGCTCCTAAATAATAATAATAATATGAATATCATACCATACAATAACTTAAAATCGAATTTCACAAACTGCTGTATTTCTGCAATTCCAAAACGAGTGATCAAACGAGCCGGGTTCATCAGAGCAAAAACAATACTTCGTGTTAGTATAATTGTTATGTCTTTTCAAAGAACACTCGAGAAATGTGCTTGACGCGAGGGCACTTTACATTGTGACACGGATGAGTCGGGGGGGGACTCGTCATCAGCATCACGCCGGTGTAGCTGTGCCAGCGACGGGCTTTCGGGTGACAGAGGCTTGGCCGTTTCTTTTTTTTTTCTCCATCTCATTTTTCTCACGTGAATACATTGCAGATGATTTGTTGCGAGTGGCACGCCGGGTATCGCTGTTCCTCTTTTAGTGAGAAGGTTGCTGGTTCGAGGCCAGCCGGGGCTCTTCCAAAAGGAACTTGCTCATTCTCGTGAGCGGGTTTTCTCCGGTTTACTCCACTGGAGCAAAAACATGCGTCGAGATCATTGAATTTGCTCACTTCTAGGGCGTACCCCCAATCTTCCCAAACGGCGCTGGAAACGTGCACCGGCACCATAAGCCTTTGACTCTGAAAGGGGAAGATGGATTTGGGAAACGCGAGAGCTGCTTCCTGGGTACCGATTGATGCAAAGGGCCACCGCTTTGACACCCTCGTATGAGCGGATTACGATTGAAGGATACTCTTCTCTGCAAAGACAGAGATCGCGTTCATTAATTTTCACAACGAATACAGACAATGAACGAACGAGGTAGTAAACTGGTAAACATTTATAGGCAACACTTTAGTTTTTCTCTTAGTGCGACTGATTTCTTGTTAAATTGAAAAAAATATAAGAAATGTTCAAAACACTTCAAAATGATCACTTCTACGACGGTCCCGAGAAAATCACAATATCCAATGTACGAATCATAGATGAAACACGTACAAAAAGTGAGCTAAGATTGTTTTGGTTTCTTTATTTTTTTACATTTTTAACATTTTACCATAAACAATTTGTACATTTTACAAACGCATCGAACAAAACGTGTGCTGGACACCAAATCTGCTCTCTTTCCGTTATTGGGCAGCCTGGCATCGCGTGCACTTTACCCGTATGTTGTTCTCGGAGTGAGTCTTGAGTGTGGCTTTCGGAGGGCGGTCGGCTCTCATAAACACACGCACATCTCTCGCTGACGTTGGCTGTGTGTTTCTGGCATTGTCCTGCTGACTGCGACGAGCAGAAGAAATCAACTCGTCAAAACGGACAACACCACCGTGGGAATTTCACCTGGAGAATCTAAGGGAACAAGTAAAAGCAGACTCTGTTTAAAAGACAGCGCATGTCATCGCGCATGTGTGTTTCGATATTCATTACCGCGCATGCCTTAGAACATTTTGTTAGGTGCTCAATGCCATTGAGTACGTAACCAATGCGAGGGCACTTTACATTTTGACCATGATGAGTCGGGGTGGGACTCGTCATCAGCATCACGCCGGTGTAGCTGTGTCAGCGACGGGCTTTTGGGTGACAGAGGCTTGTCCGTTGTTTTTTTTGTTTTTTTTCTCCATCTCATTTTTCTCGCGTGAATACATTGCAGATGATTTGTTGCGAGTGGCACGCCGGGTATCGCTGTTCCTCTTTTAGTGAGAAGGTTGCTGGTTCGAGGCCAGCCGGGGCTCTTCCAAAAGGAACTTGCTCATTCTCGTGAGCGGGTTTTCTCCGGTTTACTCCACTGGAGCAAAAACATGCGTCGAGATCATTGAATTTGCTCAATTCTAGGGCGTACCCCGCAATCTTCCCAGACGGCGCTGGAAACGTGCACCGGCACCATAAGCCTTTGACTCTGAAAAGGGAAGATGGATTGGGGAAACGCGAGCGCTGCTTCCTGGGTACCGATTGATGCAAAGGGCCACCGCTTTGACACCTCGTATGAGCCGATTACGATTGAAGGATACTCTTCTCTGCAAAGACACAGATCGCGTTCATTAATTTTCACAACTAATACAGACAATGAACGAACGAGGTAGTAAACGGGTAAACATTTATGGGCAACACTTTAGTTTTCCTCTTAGTGCGACTGATTTCTTGTTAAATTGAAAAAAATATAAGAAATGTTCAAAACACTTCAAAATGATCACTTCTACGACGGTCCCGAGAAAATCACAATATCCAATGTACTAATCATAGATGAAACACGTACAAAAAGTGAGCTAAGATTGTTTTGGTTTCTTTATTTTTTTACATTTTTAACATTTTACCATAAACAATTTGTACATTTTACAAACGCATCGAACAAAACGGGTGCTGGACACCAAGTCTGCTCTCTTTCCGTTATTGGGCAGCCTGGCATCGCGTGCACTTTACCCGGATGTTGTTCTCTGAGTGAGTCTTGAGTGTGGCTTTTGGAGTGCGGTCGGCTCACATAAACACGCAGTCACAAAGACTGTTGCTAAATAGACCATTATAATCATGTGGAAATGATGAGTCAGAATCTGCCGCGGAGTCGAAAAATGGCACAACACCGCCATCAACAGGATGGTTCTCAGTGGTTTTGAAGTTTTGTTCATAAAGTAAATTTGGAAAGGAGTGACTGGTAAAGAATAGTTTGAAATCTAGCTCACGGTAAACGCTGAGAAAATCTCTGAAAGGAATGAGAACTAATAGAACTGAACAGACACAGTTATTAATGCATTTGATAAATCATACATTTAGTATCTACAAAACATGGAGTCATGAAATCACATTTCATCATTTCATCAACAGAAATCATGCGCTACACTTCCAAAGTTTAGTTTGATCCATAGTTCTTAAGAACCGGGAAACGAGCAAATATTCCGTGGCAAAGTGCTAAGTCCAAATACAGATCATGTGATGCCAGCGCATCATTTTGAGCAGTTTTATTGTGTTAAAAGGCATCTC
>SRMA01025863.1:69879-100456 GCA_007224835.1 Danionella cerebrum | reverse complement strand
GGTTCTGGTCATATCTAGATTGCAATTCTGGTAGGTTCACTGGCTCCCCATAGCAGCATGTGTCAAGTTCAGACACAGAATCAGTGTGAAATATATGAAAGTCTAATGTTTATCAGTACGTTACAGAAAATAATGAACTTTATTACAATATGCTCATTTTTTGAGAAGGACCCGGTGTATAAAAGCACATTTCCCACAACTATCACTTCAGTGTCTAATGGTACAATGTGTTGCTTATTGTGGCAGAAGTGAAAGGATGATTAGAAAACCCTTGTGGAATCATGTTAGAACCCCTGGAAAGAGTTTAGCTGCTTAGAGAAGCAATAATAAGCAGCTAAAATTTGGCACTCTTCCTCCCTTCAGGGTAGAGTGCCAAAGGAAAAGCCATATCTGAGACTGGCCAATAAAATATAAAGATTAATACGGCAAAAGAACACAGACATTGTACAGAGGAGGATTGGAGAAAAGTGTTCTGGACGGACAAATCGAAGTTTGAGGTGTTTGGATCACACAGAAGAACTTTTGTGAGATGCAGAACAACTGAAAAGATGCTGGAATGCTGCATGACGCCATCTGTTAAGCAGAGCGGGGGTAATGCTCTGGGGGTGATTTTAAAAAAAGAAGGCTATCTCTCCATTTTGCAAAGGCATGCTGTACCCCGTGGACAGCTCTTGATTGCAGCCAGTTTCATCCTACAGCAGGACCATGACCCAAAGCAGAACTATTTAGAGAAGAAGCAGCAATGGTGTCACCAGATCTTCTATCTGCAATGGAGTCACCAGATCTTCTATCTGCAATGGAGTCACCAGATCTTCTATCTGCAATGGAGTCACCAGATCTAAACCCCATTGAGCTGTTCTGGGAGCAGCTTGACTGTATGGTATGCAAGAAGTGCCCATCCAGCCAATCCAACTTGTGGGAGGTGCTTCTAGAAGCGTAGCATGATATTTCTCCAGATTACCTCAAAAAAGTAACAGTTCGAAGCCAAAGGTCTGCAATGCTCCAATTGCTGCAAATTTAGGATTCTTTGACGAAAGCAAAGTTTGAAGGGACAAAAAATGATTTCAAATAGATTATTTCTAACCTCGTCAATTTAGAACTCGTGTGGTCGATAACACTTTCTGACTTTGGTGGAAAGCACAAAATTGTCTGGGTGACCCCAAACTTTTGAGCGTCATGTTTATTTATTTACATATTGGTTGATAAAAACACACTATAAGACTGCCATCTAATACAAGCACAAAAAACACGTGAGGTTTTAGGAGCAATCGCATTACTAAAAGAACCTGATGCTGTTATAAACCACGGTGACAAATGTCTGAAAATATAAAATATGCGAAACATAAAGCATTACACAAACTGAAGAATGGGAGCCATCCCAGAACAGGCACAGCTCATCTCATCTGAGAGCACAGTGATCACACAAGCGCTCTCTATTAGAGACACACTGATGAAGTGCAGGAGGTGCTGGAGAAATGGAAACCGAGGGGCAGCGCTCTCACTCTTCTCTCTCTGGTTTCAATCCCTGCACTGTATGCCGTCTCCGAGATGAGTGATATGTTCAGGGTCACAAGCCGTAAAGCAATAAGTGCAACTGTAAACTCAAGGACAGCAAGAAGAGCTCTGATCGCTAAAAGTGTTCTGATGGAGCACCTGGAGCTTGGAGGAGGCTTCATTTACATCACGGGTTAATGTGTAACCTATACTATTGACTGTTTTCAGATGGACTGGCAACATCTCATTGAGTTTAAGCTGATGGTGTAGCAGGATTGGTTTATTGACTGCTGCCTAATCCATTACATGGTTAGTGACCTTTATTTTGCATTAGGAGCTCATTGCTTATCCCTATATTTATATCTATACATCAATACTGTTTACATCTTCAATCTTCATCCCTTGACTAAAAGAAATTGAATAAGAATGTTCAGTATTTAAATGGAAATAATCACAGATAGTGTCTGATGATGTTTCATAGTATTACTATCATTTCACAGGGTCTATTTTGAATGAAGTTGAAACTGTGCGACCCACCTTTTGTTTAATTTTGATTTCAATTACAGTAGGTTTCAAAAAAGTTTTTAGTTTTGATATTTTTGTTTTTAAACAAACATTTCGAGAGTTACGACACATAGTTTGATGGCAACGTGATTCAAAATAAAATGTGAGAAAATGCGTGATCAACTTTAAATTTCATTTTACAGAGCCCAAATCAGTGCCATCTAGTGGAGAAAAGAAGAGATAACCCTTGGAAGTACAAGACCTGTGAAATGGCTTGTTTTTTAAAAGATAAGGCACAAAAAAAGCACAATGGCACAAAAGGTACTTTTGGGGGAAGTAGATTTTTTTTATTTTGTCTTAATTTTTGTTATAAAACATAAAAACTGTTCGTTCTCAGTTTCTGAGATTTTTGCAATGAAAAAGTGACAAAATGTAATACTCAGATTTTATCAGAATTCTGTGGGTTTAAATTCAGACTTCTCTGGGTTAATGTAAACATCTCTAGAAGTGAAATGGCACTTAAATCATAAAAAAGGACGAAATGTTGCATTTCAACAGCCCAAACACACTTCCTTTCACTTCCCTCTGGTCTGCCCGAAGCTGTGAGAGCAGCTGATGTCCTGAGACTTTCTCCCTGCTCTGGGATTCTGGCGAGCCCTTAACGACCATTTGCGAGTGCCAGGGGGTCTGCGGAACTAGCATTTCCCCTCTTTATATGCAAATACTGGCGTTCATGAAGCCATCCTCTCCTCTCTGTGATTGGAAACAGCTTGTTCTGGCCTTGGGGAAGCTGTGATGGCTCTCTTCTGGATTGGTTTCAATCTGTGTTGCATTGTGACAAAACCTCTATATTGTCATGTATCTTGAGCTCACTCAAACCAAACCAGTAGCAAAGCATCAACGCACCAGCACATGACAAGCGTACAGGGAGAGAAAACCCAGTTTAGGCCAGAACAAATACCAGACAAGTCTAAAAGTTACTCAACATTACAATTTTTAATCCTCTTGCATCTTAATATGTGCTCTACACAATATTTGTCCGTGAACACTTTACATCAGCGGCACCATTTTCTAACAGAGTGCTCTACGAGGCAGCATCCCCTTTGTTTACCTACCCCTAGCTCTAATTTTAATTATTTGTCATGTAAACAATCACTGTTTACATCACTTGAGTAATATCAAACATGTTCCAAACAAGAGCTAAATAAATGGCAAGAACTGTCTTTGGCTGAATGAACGTCTACTTCAACCAATGGCTGACTACGGGACCTACGGGTGTTTGAGCGGCCAATCAACTCGATCTGCATGTAACTGGCTGATGAAACACTTTAGCAGAGAAACTTTCATTCTAACATCTTCTGTGATATACAAAGCAGAGCATGATCCGTTCCCTCCAGAAACTGGCTTGCTAAAGAGGCTGAGGGTAAAGGTGATGCATGTTCCTCCTGAAAACTAAAGTGAAGGAACACAAACCATTGTTGTGATGGAGGAGTGGAAGAGGATCCCAGTGGTCCCAACTCTCTGCCCAAGAGAACTAAAGCCGTGCTGAAAAAAGATGGCCGCCACACAAAATATTGCCATTCCGCATTTTTGTTGCCAGGGGTTTAGCTGTTATTGGCTGTCATTTTTTTGAGAGGAGGATAAATTTAAACTGCTATACGAACTTTACAGAGTCGTTTCTGCAGTGTTGCCCTATGAAACAATACAAATATTTGCAGAAATGCAAGGGGTGTATTTATTTTTGTGACATACTGAAGTACATGTGTATTACTGCAGCCTTTCAGTAAGAAGGTGCTGCTGGCCTTCCTGACTGGACGTTCTCTCCATGCTCGCATGGGTTTCTGGTTTCTTCAGGATATGCGTCAGGTTAATTGAATTCTCTAAATTCCGCTTAAGAGTGAACAAGTGAGTTGCCCTGTGATGAGCTGGTGACCTGTCCGGGGTGTCCCCTGTCTTTTGCCTGAAGTGCACTGGAGATAGGAACCAGCAGAACACTGTGATCCTCAAGAAAATGAAAGAATGTTAATAGACTCTATGAAATGATGTTAAAATGTTCTATTTTTTGTTAAATCTCACTTGTTCAGACAGAACTCATCAGTGCCAATGCTACATCCACAACTAAACATTTTCCAAGTTTACGTTCAGCAGGCTGTTCAGCAATACCACGAATCAAAATAATAAATCATAAAAAACTAAACATTTATAATGGTTTATATAGTTTTTGTATTGATGATTTTTTGTTTGAGGCTTCATTACTTATTTTTGGTGTTTGATATGTGATAAAAATGGAATGAATGTAAAAATCGTTTCCATTTAAGGAACCTGAATCAGTTTCAAGCAACTGTGATTGGTGGATCTCTCCTTTTGGGGAATGGAGTTGCAGAAGACCGTTTGGGTTCCTAAAACAAAGAAGAATTGTCATAAACTGAAAATTCATTTCTATTTGCCACTTAAAAGAAAAGGTATGCCACTTTTTTCCTGTTGTTAAAAACAACATTTTACACCTCCGCACTAATTTAAAAGCTTTAATTTACATTCAAGCCAGTTTTTAAAGCTGGGCTTTAAAGAAATGTTCCTTTTATTTTGAAGTTGAATTATTTCAATTATGAAAAGTATTATATAGTGGAACCCCGAGATATGAACATATCCACCCAGGGTGGGTGTATCTCGAAGCAAGTTTTACATGTAAAACGCCTAATCCGTGCCAAGGCTCTCAGAAACAACAGAATAAGTAGATGAAAAAATGGAAAACCAGAGAAAAATCAAGTAACGTTTCTTCAATCCTTTAATCTACACATTGTTAATGTAATAAATGATAATAAAACACGTAATATGCACACTTCAAAAAGTGAAGCGAGGTGTCGGAGGAGGTGGAACGGATGCAGAAAACATTACGACACTACGTTTGAAAGTTAACTTTCTCGAGATATTTCACAGAATTACTGACACCAACACGGTTTCAAGCACAAGCGCAGACAGATGGAGAACGCGTCACAGGGTTTCTCTAAGTTGTGCTACAGAACAGCACTTTCCACGTTATAAACGTTATTTCTTTTACGATACCTTGACTCTAACATTTGTGATAGTACATTATGAGTAATCTAAACATAATGTTTCTCTGTGTTGTTGAAGTGTTTTGAAGCGGTTTTGATAGGAGCACCTGGACACTGAAACTCAGCCTGACAGCAGACTAAACTAGCTGATAAAAGAGCAAATCTGCTTGTGGTTGTTCGTATCCCGAACATTTCATAACTCGAAGCATTCGTATCGCGGGGTACCACTGTATTGTGTTATTATTTATAATTAGCATGACTAGGTATAGTTATAACTCTTGAGAATGAAATTTTTTTTGTTGCTGATTTTGTGAAAATCTGCAACAAAATCACCAGATGTTTACCAACGTGAAGAAATAGTGGTCAAAAAGAGCAGATGAATTAAAAAGAAAGTAGTGATAGCATTTATTAGGCCATAGAAATGCCCAACAATATTCCACCTTTAAAAAATGTAAATACATTTTGCAGAGAATATTGAACATCTGCAGTTGTGTCTTAGAACCACCTTAAAATGCATTATTGGTCACAATAAATTGGACGAAATCATTAGATATGTGTTGGCACTCTTTGGTCCCCATGGGTTGACGTAAAGATGGTGCTCTGAAAGAGGGGGACAGTGAGACTGTGGGTCATGTTAAGCCCCTTTGGGCTGGATCTCAGCTCCGGTCACCAGCTGTTCTTCTCTCAGTTGAGGTGTCGTGACCTCTTTGATAACGACCATAAAGTAATGAGCTCTCGCTGTAATTACAGCCACTTTCACCCCATCCCCTATCTAGAGACCACATGAAACCAGCATGCGGCATGTGCAAGAATATTTGGGTCGGAGTATGGAAAATACTCCTAAAGATACTGTCATGTAGGTGTTTAAAAGGGATTTGTGGAAAGTACCTTTCATGCAGTGTGTAACAGGTTTGAGGAACACCTAATTTGAGTTTTAAATGTGAAAGTGCTTTGCTATTTTCTTTAACCCTTAGAAGTCTGGGGCCATTTTGAGTGTTTTTACTACTTTAACATTTTTTATTTCATCACACAATAGTTCCACAACAGACCATGAAAATCATTAAATTTATTGAAGATGACGACATGGAAGAAAACATGGATGTAGGTTTATACCGTTAACATTTACATTTATGCATTTTGCAGATGCTTTTATCCAAGGTGACTTACATTTGAAAGAATGACCAGTTCTTGCTTTCCCTGGAATTTGAACCCATGACCTTTGCATTGTTAGCGCAATCCTCTACTAACGGAGCCACAGGAAAGCATCCCATTGTTGGTGGCTCATCACAGGGAGCTGTTTGTCAAAAATATGGAGAAAAGAGAGGATTTGTGGTGAGCCATTTCTTTCCTGATTTCCATCGCTATGACAATGTTGGTTGAGTGCAACAGTTTTGGGTCGTGTATTTCCCTTTATATAGACAAGTATGTGGCTTCCCTAATCAAGTTCAATCAGTACAAACACAGCTGAACTCAAATGAAGGTGTAGGACCATCTCAAGGAGGATCAGAAGAAATGTAGTGCATTTGATTGAAATTTATGAGGTATACTTATAACCACTTCTGCCTTTTCTTTTTAATAAATAAAAAAGCAAAAATGTGAGGAATTCAGTATTTTTCTGTCAATATGACTGCAATACATAAATATTCTAATGATGTTTAAAACTACTTAAAGGAGCTCTCATGGAGAACAAACTGCAGACATAAAGACATTCAAATGTTAATGGAAGCCTCTTGAAAAGAGAAAGGAATCCTTTTCTCAGAAAGTTCTTATGTACTGTAATCTTAGACCGCCTCTTGCCTCTTGAGCTAACTGTCTATTGTTCAAACCTGAACAATGAGTCTAAATCTCTTTTTAAGAACAAGGCTAGTTACTCATTAACAGAGCAATGACTTGCTGTAAAAAGCCATTGTTGGAGAGACTAGGAAGAAAAGATCCTGATGGAGAGAAAAAGAAAGGAGGTGGCTCATTTCAATAGGCCACATCCGAAAGGGAGAATCAATTGCATATGTGCTCACACTGGCCCATGATGCACTGCAAATCTCAGGACTTTGTAACATAGAGAAACAGGGACAATTGGAGGAAGAAAAGCCTTTTCTTGTGTCCTAAACTTTGTGTGGAGCAACCAGGCTTTCATACCAGTTCTTGTTGCAGGGTGAGTCCTATAGCAAATGGACACGTTGACATTTACTATCGTCAACCACGAAAGCAGTCGGGGACCTTTAACAGGCCCAATTACAAGAACATAGAAGATAATGGGGGATTGATTGGTCCTAATGGATTTATTCCTCGACTTGAGTTTCTCAATAACTGCTCTTTTCTGTCCGGCCCTCACTGCTAATAAATGTAAAAGACATAAATCAAGATCAAGCTCATTGACTCCATTCTGTTTCACTTGGATAATACCCTAAAAATCACAAACATGATCTAAAGCCACATTTCCCTTGGCGTCCATTGACCTCTGGAGCAGAGCTAGTTTTCAGCTCAATGAAGGGTAGCAAATGTCTGTAGTGTTTAAAGCACCTATGAACTAGATCTGAGCTATGTGTGTTGGATGCTAGCAGTCATTAGCATTACCCACAGGAAACAGCAGCAGTCCTGATCACATGGGTTAAGAGTTCAGATTTGAGCTTGGAACAGCATCAGTATTAACAATGGCATGCTATGATTAAAATGCTGGAAACTTGGCAAGATGAGAACAATGATGAGGGTCAGAGAATTAAAGAAGCCATACGCTCAAACCTGATCTTTAAGGAATTAAGTATTCAGAAGTATTCCGAATGTCAGATTAAATTATTCCATGCTGTATATCTGAATTATAGCTGTAGATTCAATCATATGTCAACAAAAGTGTGGTAAAATTAACAGTGAAAGCACTTTGCATGTGTCTCTATTTTTTTCGCTCGATTTTTCTCAACATGATCTTTTCTGTGGACACCTTGGTTGAAATGTCTGTTTATTATTTGTTGGCAGAATATTGTTAGAAAAAAATGTGCATAAACTATGAGGGAAATGCATTTACCAAATAAATCCCAATTACAGAATTGGAACATCTGAAATGTTGTTTTGGTCAATCTAAAACTCCTTAGCCAAAGTTTTCATCAAAGCTGTCACCTTCTCAAACTCTCTTGACTGGCCGCTTTCGCAAAGAGCCGTTTCTTGCCTCCAAAAGCAATTTTTTGATGACATGACATGCGTCTCTCACAAAGAGAAATGGGAGACAGGGAGAAGCGGAACCAATAATGTATTCAAAGGTGACTTTAGGAGTAGGAGTGAGTGGCAGGTGAGTGGTTATTGTGAGTATTTCACTGGAGCAGATGGATGAACCTAGAAGAGGCACAGCTAGTAGCACGGTAGATCCAAGAAGGCAGGAGGCAATCATGGGGAATCATAGGGCATGAGCCGTATGACTGACTGAGGAAAGGAGAAGTTAAGGTGTATATAGGGATAATGCATATAGGAATAAAACTCAATTTGGAAATAAGAGGAAATAAGATTAGACACAGGTGTGGAGGAGGGCTGAGCAAGAAATTGGTTGAACTGAGTGAGGGAGACAAAGAAAAGACAAACAAAAGCCTAACCATAAGTCAGAAATACATTTGCTTGCGTGGGTTTCCTCCAGGTACTCCGGTTTCCCCCACAATCCCAAAAAACATGCGTCAGGTTATTTGAATATTCTAAATTCCCCTTAGTTGTGAATGTTGCCCTGTGATGGACTGGCGACCTGTCCAAAGTGTACCCCCGCCTCTCGCCCAAAGTGTGCTGGAGATAGGCACCAGCAGACCACTGTGACGCCAAAAGGGAATACGCAGGTTTGAAAATGAATGATAAAATAGAGATGTTTTTTTCTGGTTGGAAAAGTTTTTTTCTGATTTGTTTACTGGAAAAAAAACATTGTCAATTAAACAAACGTTTCTATATTTGTTTTAGCACAGCATTTCATTTAGCAATTATTTTAAACCAACTGACCCTGGAACAGAGAAAAAACACCCAATGTCTACAACCTATTAGTATTTGCTCAGTGCATCAAAAATGTTATGTACATATACATTTAATGATGATATTTTATGACAACTAACTTATTTTCATCAGTAGAACGCATATATCCTAGGGAGGTGAATTATTTATTTGTGACCTTGTAGCAAGTCTTATATATGTCACTTAGCTGTACTTATATAGTAGAACCACATATAACTACTGTCTAACCTTTTTTAACATAGAGGGAAACTTAAATATGCTCTAAATTTAAATATGTGATGTTTTAAAAAGTGTGAAATTAAAGAAAGGTTAATAAAATTAAAAAGGGAAAACAATCCACTCATAAGATGAGGAAGGTGGGAAGGAGGGAAAGGTGGGAAGATAATCAAAATGAGTCATTGAGAGACAGGATAGATCAGCTTATGAGGAAATAGAACAATTGATGGCCGATCACAACCTAATTACGTCTCACAGAACATGTATAATTAATTAAGCAATTAATCCTTGTCACAGTATTCAACTAGCTCAACTATTTATGACTGGTAACTAAAATGGCAAAAGGAACAAAAAAACACCTAAAATTACGAGTTTTTCTCCTATAAAATACAACTTTTACAATACGTTGCTTTTAGAGAAATCAGATTCTATTGATTTCACACGAGAAAGAGCGAGGGACTGAGCTGATGAATGATTGCACTGGGATAAACCCACTTATACAATGATACTGAGCCTGGAAAATTCAACTTAATCCTTTTCTGAAGAGCAGGCTCAAGCCCCCCCCCCCTCTCATACACACACCAGTCCCCTCCTGATTTAATTCTATACTTTAAAACAATCCTCCATAAACCTGGTGCGGTTTTCTACTCGAGTGCTCTTGAAAAGCCAGTGCCACCTCGAACCCAGAGAGCTTAACCTGACGACAATGCCAACAATACCAGCAGACTTCCACCTATCTCACCGGCCAAGCACAAAACTCTCAGTACCTCCCCCATCTAACGCCCATCAAGAGCTTGCCGGCCATTGTGCCATTGTTTGCCAGGAGACTGACTCAATGGGCTCATGATAAAGGAGAAATGGTTCGGGAAAGGAACTCATGACAAATCCAAGGCTTGATTGGCAACTTAACTCTTCTATCCTTCAGACAGGGGATAAACGGCAAACTTATACTTTTGGACAATCCTGAAAGAGAGAAGATACTAACCACAGAGTTAGTTAAACTAACATAAACAACTGTAGTTTTACACTGATGCTATTTCATATGAGTTTGTGGATGATATAAAAATGATTTGCTCTTGCTGGAGATTTCCTGTAGCTTTGGTAAGGTGAAGCGTGGTGATTTGAATATGTATGTGCTGTATGTGTCCTCCATTAGACACTTGTGAAACATTAAGATTTGTAGATGTACACAGAAAAACCCAAGATGCCCCAGACTGATGAAACATTAGCACTCTCTCCATTTATAACATCGGTGGGTGCAAATGTGGTTTGGAGATTTGCCAGAAACCACATGACTGCAATGACATCTATCTAATGAACAGCCTGTCTCACCTCACGGTGCCAAGAGTATGACATAAAGTCACCATGAAATTTAACATGAAAATTCGGGGCCTAAGGGAGTACATCACATCAGCTAAATGTACTTTAACAAAATTTCAAGTTTGCTGGTATACCATTTAGCTTCATAAAATCACCAAAAGGCACCCTGATAAAAGCTGATCCAAATGAATAATATTTAGGATTCCAACAAATATAAGTTACAATTTCAAATTGAAAAAGATGGCCATAGTTTCCAGGTTGATGATAATTTTTTGTTAACAATTTTGCCTTTATTAAAAGCAGATGCAATGACAAGAATAGATGTGGGTAGAGAGACGGGGAAGTGTCCAGAAAACGGTTTCGCTCTGTCATGCACATATGTCTGTCGTACCATAGACTATACCACGGGCCCTGAGACTTTTCACTTGAGTAAAAATTCATAGACACCCAACAGAACCGAGATATCTTTAGAGATTTCTGCACAAAAGAGACAGAAAGAAATAGCAAAAGAGACTCAGTAGTTAGGAAGACTCTACGCCTGATGACTGTTTATTCCAGTAAGGCTGGCAATTAAATTTTTGATTTTAATATTTGTCAGTGATTTGATTTCTTTTGGGAATTCACGCATTTAGGTAAAAGATTCAGAATCATTTTACAACCATCTTAGAAATAACCGATGACAACCCAATCTATAGTTGGTAGACCAGAATGGAACATTGTCAATGGATGAAGCTAGTAACCTTTGTAACAGGTTTTTATGGTCAGGGGTGATCACACCACAGATGACGTCTAATAGTCCATGACCCCTGAGATGTATATCCATGTTAAGGTGCATCCACATGCACCCAGGTTCCAACATCCTACTATAAAGTATTCCAGTTATCTCGTAACAGCCTTGTGCATCTGGGTCTGGTTGCTCAGACCAGTTTAGGGGATTTGAAAGGACATATTGCTAATCCCAACTTTGAACATGAGGCAAAGGCTTTGAGGGGGAGGTCTCCTGTGTCCAGAGCTTTCTGTCTTTTCTTATGGAAATGTCGCCTGCTCTGGAAGAAAATGCCACTAGGCTTATCACAGTACGACAGAGAGTGCGAGCAGAGAAGGAGAAAGAGATGGACAGTCATTGCTATGTGGCTCGTATCATCTTTATTATGATGTGTTCTCATGTCCAGTGTGTTTGGAGGAGATGAAAGAATATAGCTATCTGACAGTTCTAAGAAATGAGACTTGTTTCAGTAATGAGGGTCGCCTCTATGGGTTGAAGTAAA
Organism: Danionella cerebrum; assembly: GCA_007224835.1. Classification (NCBI taxonomy): domain Eukaryota; kingdom Metazoa; phylum Chordata; class Actinopteri; order Cypriniformes; family Danionidae; genus Danionella; species Danionella cerebrum. The sequence goes on along the minus strand of SRMA01025863.1, from coordinate 88,626 downwards.
TTGCGAAGCTCAAGTTGCTAATCTTTGAGTAATGCTTAAAAATCTCAACCAACAAAGACAGGCCTTTGTTTAAATGTAGGAAATATGAATTTGGAATTCTACAGTTGGTACAAAACGTGGAGTATTGGTTGGCTTAGAAATGTCACTGACACTGATTTAAACCACAATAATTCAAGAAGATTTATTCAACTCAAGTTGGTTGGCATGGGTGGGAAAAAGCTAAATCCACACCGTTCACATATTGGTTGATGTGGCAGTGGGTTTGTATACCCCCTGACCTGCAGTTTAGCCTATTAACCCCGTTAGAGCCTAAGCGTTTGTGTTTAAAGGGTGTAATAAAATCTGTTTCCGTCTCGCGGCAAAGTTTTTCTGAAATCTCAGGATTATTTATTCACCTCTCATGCCAGAGGGCCATATTTGAAGGACGTAAAAGGTTTTAGGCAGTTTTATTTGCTCTAGTTGGTTTACCAGGTATTCACTCTGATTCTCATCTCGATTTGGTCAAACAATCTCCTGGATGTTTTCCTTTCGTAGAAATTTCCTATCAGTGTGGCAAGGTCAGTAGGACATACAGGCCAGTGTTCCTAGATACAGTACTGGGCAAACCTTCAAGGCAAGTGTGAATTTAATTTCCATCAATTAACACAATAAAATTAATAAGCAAAAGAGAAAACTACATTTAAAACATCTTTTCTTTCAAAACAGCAGCATTCTGTCAGGCTACACTTGCAAACAGTTTTTGAAGGAATTCTGTTGGTAGGTTGTTTTAAATATCTGGGAGGACTAACCCAGACACACCCAATGATGTTTAGGTCAGGGCTCTGTGGGGGCCATGCTTCACTTCCAGTTCTTCCACTGAAGATTTTTCTTAAGGTTTAAAGGATTTTGGTATTTTATGACAGATAAGTATCTGCCTGTATTTCTCTGCATTAAGAACACTTTTATTCCTGACCAAATCTCCAACTCCATTTGCAGAAATAAAGCCGTAAACATTTAAGGAACCTCTACAATGCTTCACTGCTGCCTGCAGTCTCTACAGTACTTATTCCAGAGCACCTGCTGCCATATGTCTTTTCCCAGTTCCTATGTGTTTGTGTGTATTTGAGACTCTTGGTCTTGCCTCCACCATCGGTGGTATGACTTTTTTGGTCAGACTTCTCCATAAAGTAGATGGGTGTACTGGGTCCACTGCCAGTTTTGAGCCGATTGCACGTCTGCACAAGTGCTTCTATAAAAGAGTTTGAACATCATATATTGAACCCCCATCTGCTGGGAGAGACCATGTTGATGCAGTATAACTACCTTGGGTCTGCTAAATCATGCAGTGACAAGATATTGTGTTTGAGTATGAAAGTTGCTTCCTGTGAGGAGTTTGGATGTTTTCACTGTATGGGTGTACTCTGGTTTCCCCTCACAAGACTAAAACATGTGTTGAATTCTCAAAATTTTGCTTAGGAGTGAATGCCCTGCAATGGACTGGCGACCTGTCCAGGGTGTACCCAGAGGTGTACCTAAAATCACAGTGGTGCATTGGGTAGCACTGTGGCCTTCCAGTTAGAAGGTTGCCGGCTTGAGGCTCATCGGTGACCTTCTTGGAAGGAGTTTGCATGTTCTCCCCATGCTTCTGTGGGTTTTCTCCAGGTACTCCGGTTTCCACCACAATCCCAAAAACATGCGACAGGTTAATTGAATATTCTAAATTCCCCTTAGGTGTGAATGTGTGCATGGATGTTATTGTGTGTGGTAAATGTACTTAGTTACCAAACCTTTCATTCATAGTGTGCTGGAGATTCTGAAAAGGCAGAATCTGAAAGTTAAAAGTTGTATTATTATATACCTTAAACAAGTGGTGGAGTTGGTCGTCCTACAATTGGAGGGTTGGCAGTTTGATCCCCACCAGGTCTATTCTGCCAATGTGGCCATGGGCAAGTCACTTCACCCGCATTGTCATGTATGGACCTTTGGGACTGTTGGGATGTGTTTGGTGGTGGGCAGGCAAATTAAGCTTTCAGTCCCTTCATCACTTATAAGTAACATCACAGACACGCCTTCCATATTTTTTATACAACCAGTGATTAGAACTCAGATTGATTCTACCCAGAATACCAAAAGCAGGCACATCTTTACATCAACGATTCTGATTTATTAGTGATCATTTAATTTTCAATTCCACCCGCATTGGTGGTTTGGGATCATCTCTTGAAATCCAAAATGTGTTTGAGATGTTATTACCATCTGTATTCTTTCACAGTATTGATGTCATAAAACCATCAAACTACAAGATTTCTCCACACTCTCAACTGTGCCGTGGAATGGCCAAACATCCCACTTACATGTGTTCAAAAGAATCCTATTAAAACTATTCTAACCTTCTGGCGCATTGCGTTTTATGGCATTGAAAGAACAGTTCACTGTTCATAAATGTTCCTGCACATCAGCTAACGGCATGTTAACAGTCTAGGCTCATGGTCACTCCGGTTTCTAATGTGAATATAGTGGTTTAAACCAGGCTCCTCTCCCTGTAGCACATACTTTAATGACAGGGCATTATCAGGCCGAGACTGCAGCGGCACAAATCAGCTTCATACTGCATCAGAATCCAAGAATAGCTATTCTGCTCCATTTATAATAGAGAGAGAGAACGATATTGACGTACTAGAACCAGGCCGTGTGCTTCATGTCTATGGAATGGTATGCCAATGCCAGCGTGACCAAATCCATGGAGTCATGGATATATTTAAATGAATAAAGGCATGGATTAAAACAGATAATTTATGATGAATTAAGCATAGACCAAGATGAATAATGATCTGAAAAGGAGTCAAAGCTTTTGTAAAAGGAATAAAGAATATGAAGGAAGGTTATGCAGCTCATATTTCAATGCAATGTGGAAATCTGTTTAGTATACGTTTCAACAGTTTGTACATAGGGATGGGCAATGTTTTATTATTGGTAATATATTGACATATATTTTAATGATAAAATAAGAGCCACTCTAACAAACAGGTGCCATTTGCTTGTAATTTGTCTTATTTTTTTTACTTGATTTCATAACAGATTGCAATAGAAAACATACTTAAGTATTCTAATTAAGTTTTAATTCTTCAAAGAATTAACAAATTCATGGTAGATTACCACATGGTGGACATGATTATAGAACCTGCACATTTATTAATTCATTCATTTTCCTCCCTACAGTGCTGCCAACTGACAAAGATATTTGTGTAAATAAAATGTATTTGAAACAAACAATATAATTTTGGATTTATAGATCATTGCAAAAGAAAGGTTCTTTTTTAAAGATCTTAATCATTATGTTTTATCGTGAAGTGTAGCATCAGAGACTGGGGACGAGCAATAAATGCTATTTTTCAATGTTTTATGTGGATATTATCAATATTTTAAATATTATAGCTTAAATTTGCAATAAGAACCAAATGCATTACACCTTGCTTAGTAATAAAATTTATTTATGAAGTCATTTTAATGTGTATTTATGAATATAAAGTACTTACATAAGGTATCAAATCTAACTCCGATGACAACGTGTTCAAACTACTGAAGTTGAGACTTGCCAGCTTTGAAAAAGCCAGCTTCATTTGGTGCCATAAAAAGAGTTTGGTTTTTCGAAGCAAAGGGCATTATTCATGGCAGAAAAACATCACAGCATTCCAAACAGCGTGGTTTATGGCAGCCATCTAAGTTTTAGTCTTAGTCTTGGACTTTTTGACAAAAATTAGTTTTAGTCTAGTTTTAGTCATCAAAAAATAAAAGGTTTTAGTCAATGTAGATTTATATTTAGTTGATTAGTTGTCTTTTTATAAGTTAATTTAACCCTTTAAATATAAAAAAAATGTGTTTTTAAATTTATTTCATGAATTAATGCTCAGTTTCATAGAAAAATACAATAATGCGTACAATGATGATCTACTAAGGATTATGCAAAATGAAGTATTAACAGAATGGAATTGATCTTCCTTACTTTTAAAAAGCCAAAAACATTCAGAATTTTGTATTTGTGGCTTTATTTTATCACAATTACCTACAGCGCAATATATATATATATATATATATATATATATATGCCAAAAATATGAGCAGAGGAGGAAGAACATGTACTCACATGAAACATGAAGAAAATATGGCAATTGAAGTTTTGAAAAATAAATTCCCTGAAAATTGTAAACATTGTGGCCACAAACTATGTGAAAAAAATCCAGGACCAATCTTGAGAGGCACCTGACGCTCACCACTCTGATATTCCTTAAAACCGGTTAAAATAGGTCATTGTTTACATTGTATAAATATGATTTAACTTGAGAATTAGCGAGATGAGTTTATAGCCAGCTTAAAATTTTGCACATTACTCCAGACCAAAATATGTTGCTAACTTTATTAGCAAACGTTCATTGCAGTCTGTGCGTGTGTTGTTACCATAGTTTCCGGGTGTGTTAGCAGCAGATATCATTCCTCATTTCCAACCACAAAGCTCTTTTCTTGATGCTGCCGCCATGATTCCCAAAAAGACCGAAAATTTTCATGTAAGTCACTGGGGAGTTGGAAATCTTGGGGCCGCAAGTGACTCGTGTGTGGTGAATAACAAGCGGTGGTGAATAGTTTACATTTTGACAGATTACAGCCACAAATGATAAAAAGCAGAGATGTCATGCATTTTGAACATGTAAACGTCTACTCATTTACATTTTTGTCCACTCTTGTTTTCGTAAACATGTGCATGTCATAACAGAGACATTTTTAGCTCGTCATCATCTTGCCATCACCATGAGAACAAAGTTAACCTACTAAATAATTCTGTTAGCATCGTTGAAAACAACACTGATTTTAAAGAAACACTTGCTACCTACAGTAAAATCTGGTAGTGGTTCTATCATGGTGTGGGGCTGCGTGTCCAGTGCAGGTACTGGGAATCTTGTTAAAGTTGAAGGTCCCATGGATTCCACTCATTATCAGATTCTGGAGAACAATCAGTGACAAAGTTGAATTTGCGCTGGGGCTGGATCTTTCAACATGAAAACAACCCTAAACACAGCTCAGAATCTACTGAGATATTTATGCAGAGGAACAAGATAAACTTTATGTAATGGCCATTTCAATCCCAGACCTGAATATAATTGAAGATTTCTGATTTAAAGCAGCCTGTCCATGTTCAGAAACCATCAAACCTGGCTGAACTGGGGATTATTTTTCAGGAAGAATGGTCCAAAATACCAGACTCTAAGTTGAAGCTACAGAAAGCATTTGGAGCAGGGCTGTCAAACATACGATTATTTTAAAGAGAGAGATATGGAGAGGGAGCAGGGAGTTCACTGTGAATGGGATTTGAAGGCGTAGCATTGTAATTAATGCTACAGTTTGCGAAATAATTGTTTGCTAATAAAATGTTTTAACCAAGTATTTAGCCTTGCGTGTCTCCGCATTGCAGCAGTGTGTTAATATGGCGGGTCTATTTTTTCTTGCGGAAGTATACGCTCTGTGAGCAGCGCGGGCGCCGGTCGTTTTCCCGTTAAACATGACGATTCGTTCCGCAGGAGGCAAAACTGTTAACAATATCATCGCTGTTGTGCTGCTAAAAGCTTGTTTTTTTAAAGTGGCAACTTTCTGAGGCTGAAGTTTCAGTACGAAGCTAAAGCGAACGTTTGTCTTAAACCAGAGTTAGATTTGGGTGGAAAACAAAAAAGTAAATCAGTAAAGTCAATTGAATTGTTTATTTTATTCTCTGTTTATTTAAAACTGCAGTGTGATGTTGCTTAATTTCTTTAAAAACATTACAAGAGATTTATTCCGTCTAACCCACCGTTTAGTTTTGTAGTTAGTCGGAGGCTGTTCCTGACTTCTGAAGCACATTTTACAAAGAGAAAAAAATGTAAAAATAGATTGTTTTTGGTTTTTCCAAAGCTTAGTGGAAGCTTTTTTTAGTGGAAATATTTGTTGATAGGGTGGAACAGTGGGTATAGCACTGTGGCCTTCCAATTAGAAGGTAGCTGGTTCAAGGCTCACCAGAGTTTGCTTTCTGGGTTTCGTCCACAATCCCAAAAACATGCGTCAGGTTAATAGATGAATGTAAATTCCCCTTAGGTGTGATTGTGTGTGTTGCTTCGTGATGGACTCGAAAGGGAATAAGCAGACAGGAAAATTCATATTTGTTCACCAGAATGCTGAAAAAAGAGATAAAAAACTATTAATAGGAATAATAAGATTTGATTCCCCTTAAAATTGGGGCAGTCGATGAATTTTCAAGCTCTGGTCCAGCCCCACAAGCTTAAATAGTGAAGCATGCGGCCAGTGAGCTGAACACCACTGGTTAAGAGGCTAAAGGAGGATGCCCAAAATATTGAGTTATTTTTCCTGTTGTGGTGCCTAATTTTATGTAATTTCTCCAATATCACTGTGTTGTCTCGTCTATGATACCAGAAATGTCTTATCTAGACAACTACTGATTTACAAAGGAAAATCATGAAAATGTACAGGGGTGCCCAAACTTTTGCCTAGCACTGTATTGTAGGATATAGTTCCGCCTTTAACTCAAATCTAAGCTAATAAGGAAATGCATAGTCTCTCTGTGATGTAATTCAATCTGAAATTAGGAAACACCTTTCAAAACGCATGTTATTAGGAAGACATGTCAGCCATCAATGACCATAAACTCCTGCAAGCAAAACAGGTGTCGCTGTCAAGACCAGTTTCCACCAAAGAAACAAGCATTTGAAAAAAAAACCCCATGATTACATTTTACTGTTTGTCACAGCTCCAGTGCCTGTCCGGATGAATCTGCAGACTCATTAATCAATGCACACACCTCAGAGAAGTAGAGTCTGAAAGTGAGCCTCACTCCAACTGGCACCAATGACTCAAACATGCCCAGCACGGTCTCCAGACCTAGCATTTTCACCCCAGACCAGCTGCCATATGAGCTTAGAGAAATGTCTACGTCACCCACAGGACTATTTATATTGGCATCTGGGCTCCGGGGGGATTAATTAACCTCAAGAAAGACCACTTTCGTACCAACACAAGCATCTTCTGGTCTGTCAATCAATACACTCTGCCCTTCAGTCAACCGCCCAAAGAGTTTTGTTTCAGCTGTGTAACATAAACATGAGTGTGCTCAGTTTTTCTCCTTCCCCTTTCTGTTTCATTAAAGCTGATTTTAAATGGTGCCACCTCCTTTAGATCTTGCAGAATCCTGAGGGAAGAAAGGGCATGAAAGGGGACGGGCGTGATTGGCAAGAAGGTGTGGCCATGTGGATCTGGGTGGGGCTACACAGAAACAATCCGGAACATGGCCTTTGTCCTCATGAATCTTGCTTTGGGGTCCCTTTATGCGTTAACACTTCATTAATCATTGTCAGAGCCTACGTGTTTCACAGAACCCCCCCCCCCCCCTAAAAACCACAAAAGGACATAAAAGTATGATAAAAATCAATTTTACAATGATGAAAAAAGATATAGGTTAACTTGATCTGAAGCAAAAGTGCGTAATTCCATTCAATTTTCTGTAAACTATTTTAGTTGGAGTTCAAAATAAATGATGATATTTTGATTAAGTGATTCTCTCTTGTTTTGTCTTATTGAAAAGTTGTTTACACACTTGACACAAACCCTACATTTTGAATAAAAAATGCCATCAATCTAAAAAAAACCATGACTCAAACCTTGAATAGTCAAAATGTGATCAAATTTAAGTCAAAACTGTTTATAAAATGTAGCTTTTGCTGAAAGATACAAAGTCGAAATTTTGATGATCATTGTTAATCATTGACCTCCATGATCAAACACACTGACACGCTAGTGCGATAAAACAATATTTCAAATGTGGTTTTAATAAAGAAAAAATTCTTGCATTGTTTGCTAATCAGTGTAGAATTTTGGAACGTATTAGACGGGGCATCTGCAGGGCCAGCAATTTCATAATGTTCCATATTTTCTTGTAGTTGTAGTTTAAAAATATATATATTTTTTGCAATCCCCCGGTTATCCTGAATGTTAAATCAAGTAATAAACATTGAAAATTTGGCAAGTGGAGTTCTGGTGGTGTTGGTCATACTGGAACCAGAAGGCTGGCGGTTCGATCCCCGAAATCTGCCGTTGTGGCCTTGGGTAAGCCACTTCACATTACCCTGTATGGATGTGGGTGACTGGTGGGGTGTGTTTGGTGGTGGGCAGGAGGCCCATGAATGAATAATGCTCTGAATATTGTAAAGCGTCAGGAAAAGCTATATATATATATATATAAATTGAAGAGATTATTGAAGAAAAATATTTTTTGAAAAATGAAATTTGATTTATCTGTGAAGTGTGGGAGGAGTGTGTGAACGGGAAACAGTTGGAGCTCTGAAACCAGTGTGAGGATTTCCACTTTGTGACTTCTTCGCTTGTGTTTTGCCTTCCTCTTGCAAATCCCAGGGCTCTACACATGGAACTCAATTGTGTTTCGCACAAATCTTCGAACAGCTTCTCAGCAGGGTGCTCATCGTCTGAGTCGAAGAAATACTGATGCAATGACAATCCCTGTCTGAAGATGACGTTTTCGGGACTGAAACTCTGCGTCATATGGAGGCTGATCACAGGGAGCTGTTTAACTAAAATGTGGAGAAATTAGAAGATTTATTTCCTGCTTTTCCTGAAAATGTGGGATTTTATGTCCAACTAACATCATCAAAAGAGCCAGCTTTCATTGCAATCCAATCCATTATGGGATGGAAGTTTCCAAAATTTGGATGGGTGGGTAGAGGCCTTTGGGGTTAAAAAATCAACCTTTTTAAATAAAAAGTCAAAATTTATAGATAAAAGTCAAAATTTTAAGATTAGACTTAATTTTAGTAGATGCAAAAGTTAAAATGTGAAAAAAGTCATTTTTAAATGAAAAGTCTAAATTTGGTTACACGAAAACGCTTCAAAATTCTTAAAACATTGAATGATCATTCAATAAAACTGAATTCCCTTCAATCTTCATCACTAAAATGCACTTAAATGAGCTCCAAAATATACAATGACTCTTCCAGATGACTGATCAAGCAGCGGCCCGTGGACCTTTGCGAGCAGGAATCCCACCGGCGGGAACGTCTCATGTCAATGATTCAAGCCCAATTTGTTATGATGCAAGTTCAAAGTATAGTGGGGGTTGTTTAGAGGCTTTGAGAAGTCCCGTGAATATAGCTTCAAAACCCCCAATCTGCTCCCCCCAAGCACCCCTTTGACTCATCCCAGGAGTGAGCAACCCAGACAGCACCAAGGCTTGGACCTCAGTCAGACCTAGGGGAGATCCATCAAACCTGTCCCCTGTGGCCAAAACTGATCCCTGTCTTGACCCTGATCTGATCTCTTACCAGCGCCGAAAATCACTCAAAGGGACCTGTTCTTTTGTAAATAAATCAAATAAATATATTTTGAAGATTTTCACAAACTAGAAGGCATCCATAAAAAAATGAAATAAACCTACGTGAAAAAGCAAAGCCAGTAATTTTGTGAGAATATAGTCTTTTTACCTGAAAATGCACTTGAGCCTATGCATGCAGTTACAGACGCTGCCACTAGGAGGAGTCTATTCCACAGGTTCTCTTCAAAACCTTAGGGTTTCCTTTTGCACATAGTTGTTTAAAGCATGCTTTTAAAGATAGATGTGGCATGGCGTAACAATGACAAAACCACATTAACTGCTAACTTAAGTCTTTGATTGATTTAGATCAGATGAATGATGAATGTGTCTGAAAAATGAGTCTGAAAAAGACCCTTTTAGTGTATTTTACATCACAAAAGTTGCTAGATAATGGGTGATGGCTGTTTTTCTTCACACAGAGGTAGGTTGGTGTGGACTGAGATTATGGACAGGTTAATTTTACGCGGCAAAAAGGACATGTAATGAAAAGGTTTCCTAGGAATTTGCCTAGACATAAAAAAATAGCAAGTTACAAACACAAACAGGACAAAACTAAATAAGTAAAGTAAATAGTACATAGCTAGAACAATTTTAGCTTAAACAGTTCGTTTCTTAGGCCTGAAAACATTCGAGGGTGAGGCCAGACTCTAATAAATAACTAGAAAGTGTTGACATGAATAATTACAGATACCTGCTAATTATATTTTTGCAAGGTGTTAAGAACACTAGTATCATGACACAGTTCCATTTTATTTTTTTACTGTTATTTTCATGAGGTTTTTTTTGGTCATTTTGCGACTTTATTTCATTGATAACCTAAGTGTTTATTAAACTTATGTTAAAGTGCGTTAAATGGAGGAATATGCCGTTGTTCACATCTGGGTGAGGCACTTTGCTGAGGCTTACTTTAGCTGAAAACCGTCTAATATCCTTTGTCTCAATGCATCTCTGTTCAATCCAGGCACTTCAAATATTTCAGATCAGCCAATTAAAACAGATGATCTATGCAATCATTCTCTCTTCCACACACTTCGTGAATATGCAAATCAGTGACAAATAGGTGAATAACTGGGCAGTATTTATGAAGTTTTTAGAATGAAAACTGGAATATTTCCGGAATAAGCCTGGGCTAGAGAATTAAGAGATTGAATCTAATTTTAATTCAAAATAGAGACTTTTGAGTAAAAAAAAAAAAAAAAAGTCATATTTCCCCTACAATTGTGAACCAATGTGAACAACATATTATTAAAAAATGTCATGACCACTTTAAAATCACTTTAAAGTCACTCCAAGCCTAGGAAATACCCGAAATAGGCTCTGATATACTAGTTCTGGATGAGCTGAAGTTATCAATGATATTTTCGAGAAGACCAGTAATGAAACCATTAGAGTAGTGCATCTGCTGGTGATAAAAGCATGAATTAGTTTCTCTAATCATCTTATCATCTACATCTGATAGTAAGCTGTTATCATCACTCTGAAATTATTATTGAAACTATTCAAAATCAGACCAAGAACAAAAACACGTAACTCTTTAGATGTCTCTGCACTCACCGGTGCATGTGCCAATCACACAGGTTGTTTTAGGAAGGGATAATTTTTTTTATTGCTTTGATATCTTTGGTTTTAAAACAACATGACAATAGTTATGACATAATTTGTGATATCTTCAAATGAAAAGGTGAGAAAATGCGCAGTCGTCTTTCAGTTTCATTTTACAGACCCCAAATCAGTGGTGGAAAATAGGGACCACCATTGAAAGAACTGTGATATGGCTTGTGTTTTTCAAAATTCTTGCACAAAAAGTTCTTGGAACAGTGTATAAGAATTATGAGAGGTTCTTCTGATACTTCTCAATATTTTTAATTCTTGTTATAAAACATAAAAACTAAATAAAATCTTTTTTTTAGTACAATTTCAAGTTTCTTGTGGAATTATTGTGTAATGTAATGGAAAAAAGGCAAACAAAGAAGCGGCGGTTGAACTAAAGAATGAAATCAAGCTTTGCCGAAAAAAAGAACATTATTTGTATAATTTAAAAGTTTGATTAATGTAAATGTCATTTTAGGGCAAATTGTAAAGCAGTAAAAATGCTCAAAAAGGCCACAGACCTTTAGTAAACTAATACTTTTTTTAATTGTGTAAAGACCATTAAACATGTTTCCATCGAAATCCTCCAGTCAAGAGAAACCAGACTTTCACTATGCTAAACGAATGCTGTGCTAGACGTTCCCTACTTAAACGAATACAAGCCCCGATCGATCTCTGCTCTGGGTGTGAAAACGATTGAGCCGTCAGACAAAATATGCTAATCATCATCCTAAAGACACCCAGCAGACGGCTGCATTCCGAAGCTATGCTACTGTTAAACATAGAACTTTATTGTCTGCAGAGTGTGTCCATCTAATCCACTTACATAAGCCTCCGAGTACAATAGCAAAGTCTGAGAACAAGGATGTTTCTATGAGAAATGAACCGCGTTCACATATTTGCATCGAACATGCCTTCAAAGAACCTTGCAGGGAAGCTGTGCTTTAGGGACGGTATACATGACTAGACATTAGACGCTTCAGAAATGTTAAATCGCCAGTACAACACAGTCACCCCTCGCCTGGATTAAGGAATGGGATTGGCCTGGTCTCCTTTGATCTGATAGATTATAGTGAATCTGCCGTGGCAGGCTGAAGGATGGAAACGTTTGCTCTGCCGCTCGAGCACGGCAAGTCTTCGGCTGACCAACATTCTTCCAGCCAAAGATCATCAGGCCTCTGGCTTTAGTTAGAGATAGAAAACGTTTGCTCTGGGAAAGTTAGTGAAGCTAGATAAGAAATCCTGTAGTAATGTAACAAAGACGAGCACGCGCTCAAATCCACCCAATCTGCATTAATTCATTTGTATTTTTATGAGGTTTAACTGGCTGTGTGCTACTGTATTTTCAGGAGGTGTTCGTCCAATGGGAGCGATGTGTGTCTCTTTGGAATTGGATCCTGTGATTAACGCTTGCTGTGTGGTGCTTAGATAAAGCCGAATAGCTGGATAAAAACAGATTAAAGCTGTCTATCTGTTAACCTCTGGGACGCTGCCCTTAGAAATCTAGCCTAAGTGGGATAATTGGCTTTTTAATTAGTTACTCCAGTGCCGGAACAGAGGAAAGCACTTAAGTTAATCACAGTACAAATACCTTGACACGTCCCTTCACATGCTTGAGAAGACAAATGATTGGTTGAAATGGTTTGGAAATATTCTTTCAAGGTTGCATCTAATTAAAGAATCCTTGCAGTTTCTTGTCAAAACTGTAAAAAAAAAAAGTACCATAACAATGTAAAATGTGACCAGATATGAACAGATGCAGTCTACAGGAGGAGTTTGTATGAGATGTGTAAAGTGCAATTTTTAAAGGGTTTTAATACATTTCTTGTGGATTTCACTTCCATTTGACTTTTTCGTATGTCTTGGTCCTTTACGCATGTTATTCAAATTTCAATAGCAGTAAAAAAAAACATAATATTACATGTGGCGCTACAACTGACACTATATGTATATGTGTGTTCAGACACGGACCCTTAACACACTCAGCAAATTTCAGTCCGATTGGACAATGTACTGCCAAGATATAACAACTTCCTGTCACGACAGGGTTTCGAACCCAGGTCTCTGGTGTGGAGACTGGAGTGTGAACCACTGAGCCAAAGAGGCAGTTGTGTTGGAATAGGACCCAAATGAGACACTCCAAGCAGAGCTCCAAAAAATAAAGTCTTTCTTTAATGAAATAATACAGGGAATCAAACTCCAAGAGGGGAAAAAGCAAAACAGCTGAGCAACAGCAAAAATGTAACAAAAAGAAATTCCCTTACTTGAGGAAGATTAGGGTTTACAGCACAACTGTGTCCAAACAAAAACAGAGTGAAAGACAGGGAAACAAAGCAGCACTTAAACAGCCAGTTGTGATTGAGCACAGGTGAAAAACATTACACTAACAAAAAACCATGAAGAAGAACTAAGGCAGCAACAAGTGTGGTGGCCTCTAAAGGCAGGGAGAGGAACTACTGCATATGACACTTCCTGCTTCACTGCGAAAAATCAAAATTCAGCGGACCGCCAAGAACGAACCCTTCATCGAAATCAAAAAGTGATCAAAAAAATAGTGATCTAGGAGAAGTTTATTGAAGTACAAAACCTGCAACTGTACTAAATTTGACTAAAATTCTTATTTTTTATTCATTCCAACTGACCTTTTTTTAGGCCTCAATCTCTTACACGAGTTCCAATTTTCATACACGTCCTTCAAACAAAATCATTGATAGCAGTTAGAAAAACAGAAGAAAATGGTGTATTCCATGTTGCCAACTACAAAAAACATGAAACATACAACTGAACATGAGAAAAATTCAGTTAATCAAGGAATGCTCCCAAAACCACAAGATTCCCCCATTTTCATGTCATGTGCTAAACTGTAAATTCTTCAGTTTGTCACAAACAAGCCGCTCTCTTCATCAAAGTTTGTAAAAGCAGACATTAATCACTGCTGTTGCAGACAGTGACATCAGCATTGGTTGTGCAAACACACAGACCTCTTTAAAAGTACTTTTCCTGTTCAGAGGGACTACTAAACAAACATTATGCATATATGACGTGATAAACATACAGCTGTACAATCCCTTACAAGCTGTGTGACATCAACTGGAAAAATCTACAGTGCTCGATGGTACCAGTGCCAGAGCTCTCACACAAACTGAATTAAATCAGGTGTGCAGAGGCTGAACATACTGAAGGCACATAACCCTCACAGTTTCATCTTCATTCAGTTAGAGTGTTCTGGAAAAGTTTGGGCACCCCTGAACATTCTCATGATTTTCCTTTATAAATCACTGGTTTTCTCTGTAAGACATTTCTGTTAAATATATCATTCACAAGCTTTAGTTACAACGTGGGGTATCCGAGTTTGGCAACCTGTCCGGGGATTATTTCATGGTGGTTAAGGAATGGAAGATTTAGGGGGCAAAGAGCACCCCAATTCTTTAACGATGTGAATTTACAAGGATCTTTTGGCATAGCCAAAGCCAGTGCTCTGCATTTTCCACCAAATACTTTAACTGAAAATGGAAACTGTTCCAGGTGATGGTAGCAACCTGCTACTGGATTCCTCAACTTCCAAAGACCTTTAAGGCCGTCACACACCTATGCCTTTACTTTTCCGTCTGCGCCATTTTCTTTTGCGTCAAATAATTACTACACAGACGCTCTACTGAACACTTTTGTGAACTTCAATTCACTCCAAGACACACTGTGGCGCAGAAGCAATTCACACTCTGAGGGGTTTATGGAGAAGGATGAGCGAACACTTATCTCTAAAAAATAGACAAACTATTCGTTTTCTGGAAAACAAACCACTTGTTAATAAAGCCGGCTTCAGGCACATGGTTTTACCTCTGGTTTTGAGTTTATGCCCAGAATCACAAACAAATCGGGATTTGTTGTGTGACAATCGCACAGATTGAAGTACAAATGACTCGCACTGTGAGTCACAGGCTAGCGAGATGCTTCTCAGATTTCTGCGTCTGTCTGCGAGTCACAAAAACTTGTGTGCTACCATTTTGATAACAATCCCGTCTTGCTCATCAGTGTGACACACGTGATCTCGCGCTGTTTTCAAATCTTTCTAGTGAGTGCTTGATTGTGGGACACAGATTGAGGACATGGACACCGTTCTCTGCGATTCTGTTTAAAATCATGCCGTGTGAAATCCTCTGCTGTTGATCTCTTGTGCTCTGTAGTCTCTTCTAATCTTCAGCCCCATCTCAGAGTACAGCTCCTCGTTTTGTTCTCGAGTGCCGTCTATTGCTGCATTTCCCGGCTGAAGACACATGACCAATCGAGCCAATCACAGCGTTTTAGCCCAAGTAGATAGCACCAAGAGGCAAGCAAAACAATTCAAAACAGAGTGCGCTGTACCCTGATTGGTGCCTCGCGCATGCTTTTTACGACCAATTACGTTTTCACGACCAAATGACTGAATTCCCAAAATGTAGTTGAGTAAAAAGTGAGATATTTGACTGCAAAATATTTGAAGTTAATGTAAAAAGACTCCCCAAAATAAATTAAAAATCTACTTAATTACAGTAACGAATTACAGTATTAGTAGCTACTGCCACCTGCTGGACATCAGTCTCGGCCTGATTCTGTTCCGTCTGTGTGGAACAATTCTAAAACTTTTTTTTTTTTTAAGATTTATTTTTGGCCTGTTAGCATTTATTTTGCAGAGATAGTAGAGTAGCTAGACAGGAAGAAAGTTGAATGGAGAGAGGGGGAAGGATGGGATATGACGACAGGTCCAGGATTTGAACCTGAGTCACCCTGCGCAACTCTACGTATATGTCCGGCGCACCTTTGGCTACACCACAGGGCCGGACAATCCTACTGTGGGATGAGTGCCTCCGAGCAGCTCTTTTACATACTTCTTACCTCATTAAAAGAGCCAGCTTTCATTGGTCCTTCTCTCTGTGAGAAACGGATCAGCACCACTTAAATGTGGTTAAATGTGATGTCCCATCGGCGCCCAAGGTTTTCGATCAAGGTGCGTTTCGGGTCGGTGTGCATAGGTCTTTATTCCCAATGGAATCCCAATGTGTAGAGTTTGTGACTTTTAGAATCAGCCAGGGCCAAATAGTGCTTTCCCTCAGTGTATCTTGGTGATAAAGAAATTATACAGAAATGAAGTTTATTAAACAACTGAAACACATTTTCTTTTAAGCAGAGAAAGTCAATTCTGAGACTCTTCATAAATAAGAAAGTAACTTAGGGGCATTAGAGCTCCTCCTCTTGTTTCTGTGCTCATCGTCTCATCTCTCTCAGCTTGTTTCTGTCTGCGGGATATGAGGTGTTTCTCCAAGTGTTGGTGTTTCCTCCGAAGCTTTCAAGGCTCCCTGCTGCGGCGTCTTCTTAACGTGCACAATGAGTAGTTTTTAGTCCAACCACAGCTCCCTGACCCCCTGAACCATGTCCTTTAGGGCGAATCCTTTGAGCCAAGAAAACAATGACCCCATCGACAGTCTCTGCTCGTTCCCAAACCTGCAACAGCCGTCTGCAAAGAATAGAATCTGTCAGTCTAGTTTAAAGAGGCAGTCAAACCAAATATTTCAATTAATCTCCAACTTTTTCCAAACATGTTTGATTTTATGCTGCTGAAAAGAAATAAAAATAGATTTAGCTGATCCCCCTTTGGGGACAAATGAGTAATCTTTTCTTTCCTGAAGCTCTTATCAATCTCGATTAAAAAAATCCTTTGAATGTAATCTGCGATAAATATATGTAAAATATATAAATATGTAAAATATATGTAAAATATGGTCATAATCTCATTCAAAACAGCATTTTTTAAAGGTTTTGATCATTTTTCACTGATCACAAAGAATTATAACCCCCAAAATGTCTCATCCAGTTCCACAAACTCAAATAAAGTTCCTAATGAAATGTGCATGAAAGTTCACAGATGCAAACTTTTCTAAATGGTTTTCTAATAAAAATAGCTGGTGTGAAAAGTTTCATGTTTTAATGTTTCAAATCGGCGAAATAACTGTCAAAGGCAACACAAATCACAGAGCCTCAAAAATATCGTTTTTTATTATTATGGGAAAACTACACAGCTCTGAGTGAAAAAGTGTTGGCCCCTCAACTTAATGACTGTTTGGACCACCTTTAGCAGCAACAACTGCACTCAAACGTTTTTTATAACTTGTAGGGAGTCTGTTGCAGTGCTGTGGAGGAATCCCAGACCACTTATCTTTGCGCATTTGGGGGATTTTTTTGATGACTAAATGAAACAAACTAGATGAGTTATATAGTTATATAACTGTTTATATTTCAATGATGTTGTTTTGTGGGCGGGCTCATAACGCATGTAATCGTTTGCAGTGAAATTCCCCATTGTTCAGTAGTGTGACCACCCCATCAGTCCAAACCTGCTTCTACCTCTCACTTTCCTCTCTTTCTCCAGACTCTGGGAGGTCCAGATAATGAACTCCTGAAAGCAAAAGACAAGTGGGTCACTGCTAGAATTTACGTGAAAATTTTAGAACAAGAAAATAAACCAAAGCAGGATTAGTGTCACTTCAAGCAATGTGTAAATAAATATATATAATTATTATTTTCTGTCCTTTTTTGAAGTGATTGTGATGTTGCTGTTTTCTCCAAAAATACTCAAGTCTGACTCATTTACAATCTTTTGTTTTGGACCTGTACCACACGAAAATAGAGACAGGGACGACACAGGTTTCTCTCATCCACGAATCCTCAGTTATTCTTCACAATTTAATCAAGTTTTCTGTTATTTTGTAAACATACAGTAGTCTCTTTGCTGCAGAGGCTTGGAAACAAAGTACAGGAAATTTGTCAGAAAAAATGAAAATTAGCTAAACATTGCACACTTCTTTCTTTCCTTCCTGGGGATTTTGGGCAAAATAATTCCCTGGAGAGGTCACCAGTCCATCGCACACACCTAAGGAGAATTTCGAATATTACATTTTGCTTGAGGGGAAATCTGGAGAACTGGAAGAAACTCACGGCAGCACAGTGAGAACATGCAAACTTTTAAGGAATATGACTGGCTGGACTTAAAAAAGCTACCTACTAAAACTACCCACTGCACCACCATGTCAAAATCTGCAAAGTGTAATTCATAGATTGTTTAACAACAATATCTTGACATTTCAAATATTTTTATATTTTTGAGTCAAGTTACACATCAAAAATCCAGTTGTTGCAATAAAACTTTTCTATTTATAGACTAGAAACACACAAAAATGATCTGAGAATTCTCCAGGTTCTTAGATTTAAGGTTTAAATGGTCAAAGTATTTCTTGCCACAATAAATTTAACTTACTTAAATATCACATAATTCCATACTTTTGTGGAATAAATAACAAAAAGCCCTGTTTTTGTGCCAGAATGTACTGTGCTGATGCCATTCAACATACTTTTTTTTTGTTTTTAATTAATCTAGTTGAAAAAAATAACTAGAACTAGTGGTTCACTTAAAAGTGCTCTGGAATTTTTAAAGCAGTATGCTTTGTTGGAAAATGTAAGTGGTTTTCTTTAAGTGCCTCAGGGTGACTACAATACATGTTAATTAGCCAAATTAAATCAGTAATTTGCTTTGAACTAGAAAAAGCAGGATTGGTGATTTTCAAAGAACCGCTTACATCAACAGAAACGCATAAAAAAAAGTACTGAGGTAACTTTAATGCTTAGTTGTGTGGTGCCTGTACAAAAATGTTTAAAAAGAGGGGAATTTAGGTAAATGGAAAACACACACACATATGTATATATATATATATATATATATATATATATAT